>JANIIK010001571.1:0-25805 GCA_027704905.1 Muraenolepis orangiensis | reverse complement strand
TCCTACACCAACCATCATGTATCTCATCAATATATTAATATATTGATAAGATACATGATGTCCACCATCATGTTCATTCCCAGTAGGACGTCACCTCCTGCTGTGTGGATGGACTTTCAATCTGAGGAGTTAGTGTGTTGTTGTGATGAATCAAACTAAACAAACTTACACTTCTTTAGAGTCGACATCAGGTCAGACATCTTCTTCATCTCCATGTCCAGTGTCTCCTTCAGCTGATCCAGGGATCTCCTCAAGGTCCCTACGGATGAGTCTATCTTCCCCAGCTGGGCCTTCTTCAGCTCATATTCCTCCTTCAGACGTACAACAGGATGGGACCTGTGGTCCCCCTCTTCTCCTGGTTCAACACAAGGCTGCTCTTTGACCGGTACGGACCGTCTAAACTCGT
Source organism: Muraenolepis orangiensis (assembly GCA_027704905.1). Classification (NCBI taxonomy): domain Eukaryota; kingdom Metazoa; phylum Chordata; class Actinopteri; order Gadiformes; family Muraenolepididae; genus Muraenolepis; species Muraenolepis orangiensis. Next base: position 25,399 of record JANIIK010001571.1, on the reverse strand, counting down.
CCACCATCTCCGATAAGAGGGTATTGACCCGTAGATCGGGTCTTGTGCGGAACAGCTCGTTGCAAAGAGGACATTTGAACTGGACCTTGTCCTCCCAGAACGTGGTGATACAGGCTCTACAGAAGTTGTGTCCACATGATGTGGAAACTGGACTCTTGAACACATCCAGACAGACGAAACAGGAAAAGTTCTCCTCAGACCAGGAAGATTTAGCAGAGGCCATTCCTAGAACACATTGTTGAATCAAGTTAGAAAACAACCTTTTTTTAAACGTATTAAAGTGTACTGTAAAGAGAGAGAGAGAGAGAGAGAGACAGAGAGAGAGAGAGAGAGAGAGAGAGAGAGAGAGAGAGAGAGAGAGAGAGAGAGAGAGAGAGAGAGAGAGAGAGAGAGAGAGAGAGAGAGAGAGAGAGAGAGAGAGAGAGAGAGAGAGAGAGAGAGAGAGAGAGAGAGAGAGAGAGAAAAAGAGTGATAGCAGAGAGAAAGAGAGAGAGTGTGAGTGAGAGAGAGAGAGAGAGAAAGAGAGAGCGGAGAGACAGAGACAGAGAGAGAGACAGAGAGACAGAGAGAAAGAGAGAGAGAGACAGAGAGACAGAGAGAGAGAGAGAGAGAGCGAAGAGACAGAGAGAGAGAGAGAAGAGAGAGAGCGGAGAGAGAGAGAGACAGAGACAGAGAGAGACAGAGAGACAGAGAGAGAGAGAGAGAGAGAGAGACAGAGAGAGACAGAGAGAGAGAGAGAGAGACAGAGAGAGAGAGAGAGACAGAGAGACAGAGAGAGACAGAGACAGAGACAGAGAGAGAGAGAGAGAGAGAGAGAGAGAGAGAGAGAGAGAGAGAGAGAGAGAGAGAGAGAGAGAGAGAGAGAGAGAGAGAGAGAGAGAGAGAGAGAGAGAGAGAGAGAGAGAGTGAGAGAGAGAGAGAGAGCGGAGAGACAGAGAGAGAGCGGAGAGACAGAGACAGAGACAGAGAGAGAGACAGAGAGAGAGAGAGAGAGAGACAGAGAGAGAGACAGAGAGAAAGAGAGAGACAGAGAGACAGAGAGAGACAGAGACAGATACAGAGACAGAGAGAGAGAGAGAGAGAGAGAGAGAGAGAGAGAGAGAGAGAGAGAGAGAGAGAGAGAGAGAGAGAGAGAGAGAGTGAGAGAGAGAGAGAGAGAGAGAGAGAGAGAGAGAGAGAGAGAGAGAGAGAGAGAGAGAGAGAGAGAGTTAAAAAACGTATTAAAGTGGCAACAGTTTAAAGTGGTTCAAATGTCCCTATATGTGTATATATCTCTATCTATATGAGTGATGGAGTAGCATAGGGCTTGATATAAACATATAATACACATCTAATACTACATGAACTTAACAATGGTCCACCATCAAAGTGTGTCCGTTGGAACAGGCTCCCTGGTGCAGAACTAACTCTTTGAAGCCCTTGGTCAACACTCACTACTCACCTTAGAACGCTGTCCACCGCTTAGTTGGTCAAAGGCTGGTGTCCTTTCAACTATTCTCTCCTCGTCGCGTCTCAAAGAGGAACTGTTATCTCCGCGTCGCGTCTTGCCTTTTATACTCCGCTAAGCTTTGTGACGTCATGGGGGCGGGGCCACGCGATGACGTCACTTCAGGGCAAACGTAGTTGTGTATTATATGTTTATATCAAGCCCTACGCTACTCCATCACTCATTTTTTGTAGTAGTGTAGTAGTAGAATATAGATGGATATATACACATATAGTAACATTACAACCACTTTAAACTGTTGTTTAAACACTTTAATACGTTTTTAAAAGATCGTTTTTTTTGTAGTAGTGGTAGTAGTAGAATATAGATGGGATTATATACACATATAGTAACATTACAACCACTTTAAACTGTTGTTTAAACACTTTAATACGTTTTTAAAAGATCGTTTTTTTTAGTAGTAGTGGTAGTAGTAGAATATAGATGGGGATATATACACATATAGGAACATTACAAGCACATTAAACTGTTGTCTAAACACTTTAATACGTTTTTAAAAGATCGTTTTTTTTGTAGTAGTGGTGTAAAGTGTAGTATAATTTCTACTCGGTGGAATAAGAATCTTTCTCAGAGGTCCGGATACTAAGTTCAAGGTGTTTATTGAACAAAGCATCAAATGAAAGCATCTGCTGCAGCGAGATGGAGCCTGCCGTGCCAATTCACAGACTGGCGACGCGCTCCTTTACCAAACATTATATAGAAAGTAGTATCACAAACATCCACTACTCCTAGTGGTCAAAGTAACAAACATCAACTTAATACTATTGGTCTGAGAGGTACAACCAGCACTCTGGTTGGTCACGGTGTCTTCATCGTCACGTCACAAGTTTATGGCTCAAACCCCCGGGGGAGGGTCGTATTCCTGGCCATATCTGCTGGTCGCATCTCCGGCAACCCCAGGGGGTTGCATTCCTGGCAACGCCTTTTAGTCACCTCAACACGCATGGCCCTTACAACGCATACAGTATCACAGATAGTGTTTTAGTTTTATACTTAGTGTATAAAAATACACTACAGTATAGTGCGAGAATAGCTGCCTTCCAAGCAGTTTATTCCCAGCCAATGTCATTCTGACATTGTAAAAATCATTTGAACCGATGAGGATGGGATTCGAACCCACGCGTGCAGAGCACAATGGATTAGCAGTCCATCGCCTTAACCACTCGGCCAGAGATGGGGCAAATGGGACTGCTACGGTGGAAGGAGAGAGAGAGAGAGAGAGAGAGAGAGAGAGAGAGAGAGAGAGAGAGAGAGAGAGAGAGAGAGAGAGAGAGAGACCCTGTGCTCTGCTTATGTTCATTGTGCTTTTGGGCACCGTTTTGACCATACTGTGTGTTGTGTTCATCCTTGTAGTAGTCGATAGCGTGTTGTTAATGCACTTTATGTCGCTATGCAGGCATCCTAGTAGTTGGGACGATTTTTCTATTGGCCTGCAATTGGGAATGCAATTGTTCTATTTGTGTCTTTATTTACCTCAGAAATATATTGCTGTTTTTACCATACAAATGTACTTGTAAGTCACTTTTTTAATAAAAGCTTCTGCTAAATGCGCTTAATGTAAATGTAGAGAGAGATTTCCTACATATTCCTATAGCAATAAAACACAATTGTTACAACACAATACACTTAGGTAGCGACTATACATCATTTATATAAATATTTTTCATTGATCTTGTAATTCTATGTTCCTGCACACAGTTCTCTTATTGTGTGTTCTGTGTACTGTTGTCTGCACATTCCTGCCGGCCACTGGCCCTTTGTTATTCCACTGCACACCCTGGGTGTGTATGTGACAAATACACATCTAGAATCTAGAAAAACAATGGACTTTTCACTCACTTTTAACCTTTTACAAATCATATGTGCTTGTTGTCATATAAATAACAAGTTGACAGGTAAACATGCTTCTCAGATTATTTTATTTTTCTGGAAGACCATTTATCCAATTTGAACACACTGAACATATTTACTTTAAATAACAACAATTGAAAAAATACACTTAAAAAATACACAAACTGACACTGACACAACATCTTAAAGACAACACTGCAGGGTTTATTGATTGTCTTTCCACTCTGTGATGGTTTCTCCAGATGCTAGACAGTACCACTTTCCCTTAGACCGGGTATGACCAGTGGTTTTACTTTTTGATTGACCACATCATTTACACAGATAATGATAATTCTGTTTGCAGTGACGCTTTTTTGGTGGCTCTCCTCTTTCCACACACTCCTGGTCGTCGCGTGCTTCCTTTCGCTGTCTCCATTCACGGTGACCATTTGACCATGCTGTCGCCGTTGCCGTTGGTGTTGCCACTGGAGATGGTGATGGTTGCTGAGAGGGAGGGGGTGGCGGATGCGAGGACCAGCCAGGGAATGGGGCGGGTGGTAGATGACCCTGCCCGTAAGAGAACCAGGGAGGAGGAGATGGGGCTGGTGGTAGATGACCCTGCCCGTACGAGGACCAGGGAGGAGGAGATGGGGTGGGTGGTAGATGACCCTGCCCGTACGAGGACCAGGGAGGAGGAGATGGGGCGGGTGGTAGATGACCCTGCCCGTACGAGGACCAGGGAGGAGGAGATGGGGCGGGTGGTAGATGACCCTGCCCGTACGAGGACCAGGGAGGAGATGGGGCGGGTGGTAGATGACCCTGCCCGTACGAGGACCAGGGAGGAGATGGGGCTGGTAGTAGATGACCCTGCCCGTACTGTGGCGTGCAACCCGTTGGCGGAGGGAGGACAACAGCGGTTGCGGGTGTAAAACAAAGGATTTATTTGTTTAAACAGGTGGGGGTAGGGGGAAAAGGGAATAACTGCAAATCAAACGGTCCTCCCGGTTGGGGTACAGTCTCCCTCTCTCTTGGTCGTTCCGGGGTAGCTGTCCTGGGCCGGGGCTCGGGGTTGTTGGTCCGCCTGGTCTGGAGATTTGGTGGGCGGGAGGGGCCCGGGAAGAGAGCCACCCCTTCTGCCCAGGTCGGTGGGAGTCCTCTCTGGAGGTCTCCTCTGGACCCTCCTCCAGGGGTCTCCGCTAGGGGTCTCCTCCGGGACCTCCTCTGGAGTCTCCTCTGGGGTCTGCTCTGAACCCCCTCTGTAGTCGACAGACGGGGGCCACGTGACGTCCTCAAGTGAAAGTGGAGCGACGTCCTCCGCCGGGTGCGAAGCGACGTCCTCCGGTGGGTGCGGAGCGGCGTCCTCCGGCGGGTGTGGAGCGGCGTCCTACGGCGGGTGCGGAGCGACGTCCTCCGGCGGGTGCGAAGCGACGTCCTCCGGCGGGTGCGGAGCGGCGGCCTCCGGCGGGTGCGGAGCGGCGTCCTCCGGCGGGTGCGGAGTGGCGTCCTCCGGCGGGTGCGGAGCCAAAACGCGGGGCCATTCCTCTCTCGGCCACTTTCCCGGAGTCCTTTGCGCTGCGCGCTCACAGCGCTGTGTGATGGCCTTCTGCAATCTTTGTTGCCCCTGCAACAATGTTGTCAGCAACTCCCTTAAGGCTGGATCCATGTCTTCGGTTCCGAGCTGGGTCAACATGCCCGCATCTTCCACCATTTGTGGCGTGCACCCGTTGGCGGAGGGAGGACAACAGCGGTTGCGGGTGTAAAACAAAGGGTTTATTTGTTTAAACAGGTGGGGGTAGGGGAAAAAGGAATAACTGCAAATCAAACGGTCCTCCCGGTTGGGGTACAATCTCCCTCTCTCTCGGTCGTTCCGGGGTAGCGGTCCTGGGCCGGGCTCGGGGTTGTTGGTCCGCCTCCTGATGCTCCCGTTAGGGCAGCAACACCGCCGCCAGGGGGTAAGGCACATACTGTTCGCCACCTCTTCGTTTCATGCTCTTCCTTTTATTCCCGCTTCTTGAGTGGCCCCCTCCAGGTGTACGGCGTCAGGCCTGATGAGCCGCTCCAGGTGTTCCCCAATCGGCCTGACGAGTGGGCGGTTACCGTCTGAGCTCTCCGTGGTGCCAATCCTGCTAGGAGCTCAGCGGTGTAGTACCGCTGTTCTACCACCTGCCCAAAGGGTTGCCCAGAATGCTTCCCAGTGGAGCCCGGGGCGCCACAGTACGAGGACCAGGGAGGAGGAGATGGGGCTGGTGGTAGATGACCCTGCCCGTACGAGGACCAGGGAGGAGATGGGGTGGGTGGTAGATGACCCTGCCCGTACGAGGACCAGGGAGCAGGAGAAGGGGCGGGTGGTAGATGACCCTGCCCGTACGAGGACCAGGAGGAGGAGATGGGGCGGGTGGTAGATGACCCTGCCCGTACGAGGACCAGGGAGGAGGAGATGGGGCGGGTGGTAGATGACCCTGCCCGTACGAGGACCAGGGAGGAGGAGATGGGGCTGGGTGGTAGATGACCCTGCCCGTACGAGGACCAGGGAGGAGGAGATGGGGCGGTGGTAGATGACCCTGCCCGTACTGTGGCGTGCAACCCGTTGGCGGAGGGAGGACAACAGCGGTTGCGGGTGTAAAACAAAGGATTTATTTGTTTAAACAGGTGGGGGTAGGGGGAAAAGGGAATAACTGCAAATCAAACGGTCCTCCCGGTTGGGGTACAGTCTCCCTCTCTCTTGGTCGTTCCGGGGTAGCTGTCCTGGGCCGGGGCTCGGGGTTGTTGGTCCGCCTGGTCTGGAGATTTGGTGGGCGGGAGGGGCCCGGGAAGAGAGCCACCCCTTCTGCCCAGGTCGGTGGGAGTCCTCTCTGGAGGTCTCCTCTGGACCCTCCTCCAGGGGTCTCCGCTAGGGGTCTCCTCCGGGACCTCCTCTGGAGTCTCCTCTGGGGTCTGCTCTGAACCCCCTCTGTAGTCGACAGACGGGGGCCACGTGACGTCCTCAAGTGAAAGTGGAGCGACGTCCTCCGCCGGGTGCGAAGCGACGTCCTCCGGTGGGTGCGGAGCGGCGTCCTCCGGCGGGTGCGGAGCGGCGTCCTACGGCGGGTGCGGAGCGACGTCCTCCGGCGGGTGCGAAGCGACGTCCTCCGGCGGGTGCGGAGCGGCGGCCTCCGGCGGGTGCGGAGCGGCGTCCTCCGGCGGGTGCGGAGTGGCGTCCTCCGGCGGGTGCGGAGCCAAAACGCGGGGCCATTCCTCTCTCGGCCACTTTCCCGGAGTCCTTTGCGCTGCGCGCTCACAGCGCTGTGTGATGGCCTTCTGCAATCTTTGTTGCCCCTGCAACAATGTTGTCAGCAACTCCCTTAAGGCTGGATCCATGTCTTCGGTTCCGAGCTGGGTCAACATGCCCGCATCTTCCACCATTTGTGGCGTGCACCCGTTGGCGGAGGGAGGACAACAGCGGTTGCGGATGTAAAACAAAGGATTTATTTGTTTAAACAGGTGGGGGTAGGGGACAAAGAGAATAACTGCAAATCAAACGGTTCTCCCGGTTGGGGTACAATCTCCCTCTCTCTCGGTCATTCCGGGGTAGCGGTCCTGGGCCGGGCTCGGGGTTGTTGGTCCGCCTCCTGATGCTCCCGTTAGGGCAGCAACACCGCCGCCAGGGGGTAAGGCACATACTGTTCGCCACCTCTTCGTTTCATGCTCTTCCTTTTATTCCCGCTTCTTGAGTGGCCCCCTCCAGGTGTACGGCGTCAGGCCTGATGAGCCGCTCCAGGTGTTCCCCAATCGGCCTGACGAGTGGGCGGTTACCGTCTGAGCTCTCCGTGGTGCCAATCCTGCTAGGAGCTCAGCGGTGTAGTACCGCTGTTCTACCACCTGCCCAAAGGGTTGCCCAGAATGCTTCCCAGTGGAGCCCGGGGCGCCACAGTACGAGGACCAGGGAGGAGGAGATGGGGCTGGTGGTAGATGACCCTGCCCGTACGAGGACCAGGGAGGAGATGGGGTGGGTGGTAGATGACCCTGCCCGTACGAGGACCAGGGAGGAGGAGAAGGGGCGGGTGGTAGATGACCCTGCCCGTACGAGGACCAGGGGAGGAGATGGGGCGGGTGGTAGATGACCCTGCCCGTACGAGGACCAGGGAGGAGGAGATGGGGCGGGTGGTAGATGACCCTGCCCGTACGAGGACCAGGGAGGAGGAGATGGGGCTGGGTGGTAGATGACCCTGCCCGTACGAGGACCAGGGAGGAGGAGATGGGGCGGGTGGTAGATGACCCTGCCCGTACGAGGACCAGGGAGGAGGAGATGGGGCTGGTGGTAGATGACCCTGCCCGTACGAGGACCAGGGAGGAGGAGATGGGGCGGGTGGTAGATGACCCTGCCCGTACGAGGACCAGGGAGGAGGAGATGGGGCGGGTGGTAGATGACCCTGCCCGTACGAGGACCAGGGAGGAGGAGATGGGGTGGGTGGTAGATGACCCTGCCCGTACGAGGACCAGGGAGGAGGAGATGGGGCGGGTGGTAGATGACCCTGCCCGTACGAGGACCAGGGAGGAGGAGATGGGGCGGGTGGTAGATGACCCTGCCCGTACGAGGACCAGGGAGGAGATGGGGCGGGTGGTAGATGACCCTGCCCGTACGAGGATCAGGAGGAGGAGATGGGGCGGGTGGTAGATGACCCTGCCCGTACGAGGACCAGGGAGGAGGAGATGGGGCTGGTGGTAGATGACCCTGCCCGTACGAGGACCAGGGAGGAGGAGATGGGGCGGGTGGTAGATGACCCTGCCCGTACGAGGACCAGGGAGGAGGAGATGGGGCGGGTGGTAGATGACCCTGCCCGTACGAGGACCAGGGAGGAGGAGATTGGGCGGGTGGTAGATGACCCTGCCCGTACGAGGACCAGGGAGGAGGAGATGGGGCTGGTGGTAGATGACCCTGCCCGTACGAGGACCAGGGAGGAGGAGATGGGGCGGGTGGTAGATGACCCTGCCCGTACGAGGACCAGGGAGGAGGAGATGGGGCGGGTGGTAGATGACCCTGCCCGTACGAGGACCAGGGAGGAGGAGATGGGGCGGGTGGTAGATGACCCTGCCCGTACGAGGACCAGGGAGGAGGAGATGGGGCGGGTGGTAGATGACCCTGCCCGTACGAGGACCAGGGAGGAGGAGATGGGGCGGGTGGTAGATGACCCTGCCCGTACGAGGACCAGGGAGGAGGAGATGGGCGGGTGGTAGATGACCCTGCCCGTACGAGGACCAGGGAGGAGGAGATGGGGCGGGTGGTAGATGACCCTGCCCGTACGAGGACCAGGGAGGAGGAGATGGGGCGGGTGGTAGATGACCCTGCCCGTACGAGGACCAGGAGGAGGAGATGGGGCGGGTGGTAGATGACCCTGCCCGTACGAGGACCAGGGAGGAGGAGATGGGGCGGTGGTAGATGACCCTGCCCGTACGAGGACCAGGGAGGAGATGGGGCGGGTGGTAGATGACCCTGCCCGTACGAGGACCAGGGAGGAGGAGATGGGGCGGGTGGTAGATGACCCTGCCCGTACGAGGACCAGGGAGGAGGAGATGGGGCGGGTGGTAGATGACCCTGCCCGTACGAGGACCAGGGGAGGAGATGGGGCGGGTGGTAGATGACCCTGCCCGTACGAGGACCAGGGAGGAGGAGATGGGGCGGGTGGTAGATGACCCTGCCCGTACGAGGACCAGGGAGGAGGAGATGGGGCTGGTGGTAGATGACCCTGCCCGTACGAGGACCAGGGAGGAGGAGATGGGGCGGGTGGTAGATGACCCTGCCCGTACGAGGACCAGGGAGGAGGAGATGGGGCGGGTGGTAGATGACCCTGCCCGTACGAGGACCAGGGAGGAGGAGATGGGGCGGGTGGTAGATGACCCTGCCCGTACGAGGACCAGGGAGGAGGAGATGGGGCGGGTGGTAGATGACCCTGCCCGTACGAGGACCAGGGAGGAGGAGATGGGGCGGGTGGTAGATGACCCTGCCCGTACGAGGACCAGGGAGGAGGAGATGGGGCGGGTGGTAGATGACCCTGCCCGTACGAGGACCAGGGAGGAGGAGATGGGGCGGGTGGTAGATGACCCTGCCCGTACGAGGACCAGGGAGGAGGAGATGGGGCGGGTGGTAGATGACCCTGCCCGTACGAGGACCAGGGAGGAGGAGATGGGGCGGGTGGTAGATGACCCTGCCCGTACGAGGACCAGGGAGGAGGAGATGGGCGGGTGGTAGATGACCCTGCCCGTACGAGGACCAGGGAGGAGGAGATGGGGCGGGTGGTAGATGACCCTGCCCGTACGAGGACCAGGGAGGAGATGGGCGGGTGGTAGATGACCCTGCCCGTACGAGGACAGGAGGAGAGTGGGGCGGGTGGTAGATGACCCTGCCCGTACGAGGACCAGGGAGGAGGAGATGGGGCTGGTGGTAGATGACCCTGCCCGTACGAGGACCAGGGAGGAGGAGATGGGGCGGGTGGTAGATGACCCTGCCCGTACGAGGACCAGGGAGGAGGAGATGGGGCGGATGGTAGATGACCCTGCCCGTACGAGGACCAGGGAGGAGGAGATGGGGCTGGTGGTAGATGACCCTGCCCGTACTCGGACCAGGGATGAGGAGATGGGGCGGGTGGTAGATGACCCTGCCCGTACTCGGACCAGGGAGGAGGAGATGGGGCGGGTGGTAGATGACCCTGCCCGTACGAGGACCAGGGAGGAGGAGATGGGGTGGGTGGTACAATACCCTGCCCGTACGAGGACCAGGGAGGAGGAGATGGGGCGGGTGGTAGATGACCCTGCCCGTACGAGGACCAGGGAGGAGATGGGGCAGGTGGTAGATGACCCTGCCCGTACGAGGATCAAGGAGGAGGAGATGGGGCGGGTGGTAGATGACCCTGCCCGTACGAGGACCAGGGAGGAGGAGATGGGGCTGGTGGTAGATGACCCTGCCCGTACGAGGACCAGGGAGGAGGAGATGGGGCGGGTGGTAGATGACCCTGCCCGTACGAGGACCAGGGAGGAGGAGATGGGGCGGGTGGTAGATGACCCTGCCCGTACGAGGACCAGGGAGGAGGAGATTGGGCGGGTGGTAGATGACCCTGCCCGTACGAGGACCAGGGAGGAGGAGATGGGGCTGGTGGTAGATGTCCCTGCCCGTACGAGGACCAGGGAGGAGGAGATGGGGCGGGTGGTAGATGACCCTGCCCGTACGAGGACCAGGGAGGAGGAGATGGGGCGGGTGGTAGATGACCCTGCCCGTACGAGGACCAGGGAGGAGGAGATGGGGCGGGTGGTAGATGACCCTGCCCGTACGAGGACCAGGGAGGAGGAGATGGGGCGGGTGGTAGATGACCCTGCCCGTACGAGGACCAGGGAGGAGGAGATGGGGCGGGTGGTAGATGACCCTGCCCGTACGAGGACCAGGGAGGAGGAGATTGGGCGGGTGGTAGATGACCCTGCCCGTACGAGGACCAGGGAGGAGGAGATGGGGTGGGTGGTAGATTACCCTGCCCGTACGAGGACCAGGGAGGAGGAGATGGGGCGGGTGGTAGATGACCCTGCCCGTACGAGGACCAGGGAGGAGATGGGGCGGGTGGTAGATGACCCTGCCCGTACGAGGATCAAGGAGGAGGAGGTGGGGCGGGTGGTAGATGACCCTGCCCGTACGAGGACCAGGGAGGAGGAGATGGGGCTGGTGGTAGATGACCCTGCCCGTACGAGGACCAGGGAGGAGGAGATGGGGCGGGTGGTAGATGACCCTGCCCGTACGAGGACCAGGGATGAGGAGATGGGGCGGGTGGTAGATGACCCTGCCCGTACGAGGACCAGGGAGGAGGAGATGGGGCGGGTGGTAGATGACCCTGCCCGTACGAGGACCAGGGAGGAGGAGATGGGGCGGGTGGTAGATGACCCTGCCCGTACGAGGACCAGGGAGGAGGAGATGGGCGGGTGGTAGATGACCCTGCCCGTACAAGGACTAGGGAGGAGGAGATGGGGATGGTGGTAGATGACCCTGCCCGTACGAGGACCAGGGAGGAGGAGATGGGGCGGGTGGTAGATGACCCTGCCCGTACGAGGACCAGGGAGGAGGAGATGGGGCGGGTGGTAGATGACCCTGCCCGTACGAGGACCAGGGAGGAGGAGATGGGCAGGTGGTAGATGACCCTGCCCGTACGAGGACTAGGGAGGAGGAGATGGGGCTGGTGGTAGATGACCCTGCCCGTACGAGGACCAGGGAGGAGGACATGGGGCGGGTGGTAGATGACCCTGCCCGTACGAGGACCAGGGAGGAGGAGATGGGGCGGGTGGTAGATGACCCTGCCCGTAAGAGGACCAGGGAGGAGGAGATGGGGCGGGTGGTAGATGACCCTGCCCGTACGAGGACCAGGGAGGAGGAGATGGGGCTGGTGGTAGATGACCCTGCCCGTACGAGGACCAGGGAGGACCGGCCTCTCTGCACTTGAGCTGCACTCTGCACCTGTTTGCTCAGCTGACTGAAAAATAAGTTTGTAAATAAGTTTTTAACCTCATTTGGTAACAATTGTGAAACACTTCAACCACAATTAATAGGATAAATAATTCAGATTCAGATTCAGATTACTTTATTTATCCCGAGGGAAATTAAGGTGCAACAGTTGACACAGGGGGAATAAATGCACACGCAAATATACTAATACCTAAAGCTAAAAACTAAATAACAACAAACTAACTAAACAAAACTAGTATAAAATGAACTCTAAATGAAATCTAAAAGTATTGATAGATGAATTGCACAATTTACAGTATTATTACAGTAATACGTAGGTATATACAATACACAACAATACGTATAGTGCAAATTGGCAGTAATAAATACTAATAAATAACTCGTGAATACTGAAAAAGTGACTTGTGAAAAGTGAAGAGTGAAAAGTGAAATGCATTTCTGTTTTAATGTAATCATTTGCATAATACACAATGTTTATGGTAAATCTAATCATCCCTCACCTTGTGATATCCCCATTTGCAGGGGATTTGTTTCCTGAAGATATCATATTCACGCATTTGTAAATTGAATGGAGGAGTCAATGGACAGGCGTCAATGCGCTTCATGACAGCCTTCCATCTCCTAGAGCCCGGCTCGGTACCCGTGGTGAACCGGTACCCTCGGCATACAGGCTCAGGATACCTGCCTCGGGTATACCAGTCTTCGTCATTTCGGAAAATATCAGGGTAAATGCCGCGTTACACAATGGGAATCGAGAAGCCCAACGGGGGGGGGGGGGGTGAATCGAACACCACGAAGCGCGGGGGGGGGGAATCGTCGCAGTGGTTCAATATAATCTGTTCTCCTCAGGGGCCCCCTTCCAGCTCGGGGCCCCCTTCCAGTATTATTGTAAACCTCATTATTTTAGTCACTTTATGCTTGACAATAGTTAGTAAAACAAAACCTGTGAACATCCACAGTGAAAGATGCCGTTAGTCTGCTTCATGTCTAATGTTGACTTGGACATAAAGCAGACTAATGGCCTCTTTCCATGTTTCTCTTCTTGTTAGGAGAAGCATTAAGAGAGTCTTTATTGATGGATAACTGGCCATTGTGCTATTGTGACCACATGGCCACATAGACACACAGCTCCACAACACAGTGAGAGGGAAAAGGACTTGGCTCACACACCCATTAGTCAGCTGATGTCACAAAGTGCTGGACCGGTTGAGGCTCACCAAGTGACTGATTGGCTTTAATTGGCATCTATTCTGAACTCTAAGAAAGTGCATCTAGTGCTCGATGACACGAACATCAGGACAGAGTTTAGCCTCCAAAGAGGACATTAGAAACAGGTTCAGTGTGTGGAGTCTAATGGATTTCCCTAATAAACGGCCAACACGCTCCTCATCTGGACGGAGCGTTCCCTGACTTTTATTAAATGTCTTTTTGATCCCCAGTGTTGCTTTGACCATTTGAGTTCAGACTAAGTCTTAAAGGGCATCGCTGACAGGGAACCGGAGGACCTGTGAGCACATGCTAGACCTCAATGCCTTTCACAGTACATTTATTACCATGGATTCAACCTAGGATACAATGTTTAATGTATAACAGAAGATCAAATACAATATATATATACACACTGTAGCTATTTATCTCTATATATATCTATATATATATATATATATATATACACACTGTATCTATTTAGCTCTATATATATCTCTATATATATATATATATATATATATATACACTGTATCTATTTATCTCTGTATATATCTGCTGCAAATTGTGGAAGAACATTGAACAATGATGTTATGGAGTAGTAGTTTGGGAGGGTTATGGACGTAAGACCTTTACATTGGTCATGCTTTTTTGTAGATGGCCATTCATCCCTTTAACGTTTCAAGAAACAAAACTCAGGCCAGATAAATGTGCTAGGGGGAATGAGGAGAGAGAGGACGCTGGCACGCTTTGGTTGCCGCTTCTCCCTCCGTCTAACCTCCGTCCAGCTACAGTATCTGGATTACCATTTCTTGGATTAACATCAATTACCATCTGTTCTGCGACTGTCAATCTTGGATTACCATCTGCCCTCAACAAACACTCGGCCACCGGCCCAGAACTCACCTGTATCCAGCCGGACTTCTATTCCACCACCGCTCGCTGGAAGGTAGACCCCGGACAGGCTTCCACCTGTCCCGGTGCGGTTAGCCCATGTCTGGCTGGGACCGCTGCCTTCCACAACCCCCGAAGATCACCGCCGCACCCGCGGCTGAAGGCAGACCCGGCAGGCCTCCACCTGTCCCGGTCCTGTTTTCACCATGGCACTGCGTTACACAGCGGCGCAGCTCCTCCTGCTTAACCATCGATCGCCTCCTCCCGCGCAACTCATCTCAGCAATAAAAGACTTCGGACTGCTACAACGCCACCGCTACATCCACAGAAGCTCCCGTCGCAAGTTTTTCTATAAATCCACCGCCATAAACATTATCCCATCTCTCTGCTCCAATTTAGAAAGCCCCCGCACTTCCGCCTCCCGTCATCACAACAACTCACGTCATCAGATCAATCCCCACGTGAACCCCTTAAACCTCCGCCCACTACCCACTTCCGCCAACTCAACTTCAAAACAAAAGTCCCTGAAATTCACCCTGTTTAACACAAGATCCCTCAGCAATAAAAGTCTCATTCTCAACGAGCTCATTATTGACAATAAACTGGACTTCCTCTGCGTAACTGAAACATGGCAACAGCCACTGGACTACTTCTACCTCAACCAAACTACACCCCCAGGATACAGCTATCTGGAAAAACCCCGCCAGGACGGTCGTGGTGGTGGAATAGCTGTATTTCACCACCAGTCAATCACCACAACTGCACTATCCCTCCCCACCCCTCTCTCATTCGAACACCTCACTTTTAAATTACCTGGTCCCAAACCCCTGGTCACTGCCGTCATCTATCGCCCCCCCTCCAAGCCAATCCCAGAATTTCTCTCTGACCTATCTGAATTCTTAACCCAGCTCTTTGCCATTTCACCATCTGTACTGCTGCTCGGCGACTTTAACATCCACGTCGACTCCATAACCTGCACCCACACCACTGAATTCATGGACATCTTAGATTATTTTAACATCACCCAACACATTGATTTCCCCACCCATAACAAAGGACACACCCTCGACCTAGTCTGCACCTCTGGCATCTCCATTAACAACCTCTCCACCACCGATCTCACCATCTCTGACCACCTAGCCATCACCCTAGACGTCAACATCCCCCCCCACCCCGTTAAACAGCAACGCACCATATCCTTTCGAAACCTCAAATCCATCAACCTTCCCTCCCTCTCTGCTGCCCTAACCAACGCCATTTCCAACACCATCCCCACCCCGAACGTCTCCCCCACTGACCTAGTCAACTTCTACAATAACACACTCTCATCCTGTCTTGATGACATCGCCCCCATCAGAACCAAACTCGTCTCCTTCACTCACTCCGCCCCCTGGTACACTAGCGAACTCCGTCACCTCAAAACTCAGGGCCGCCAACTGGAACGCTTATCCAAAAAAACCGGACTCACCATTCACCTCGATGCCTACAAACTTCACCAACAACAATATACAGAAGCACTCAATCACGCACGATCCTCCCACTACTCCTCCATCATCCGTACCGGCTCCAACAACCCCAGAACACTCTTCTCCACCATAAACAAACTGCTCAAACCCATAGACACTACCAGCAATTCCTTCACCACCAGCACCTGCAACTCCTTCCTGTCATTCTTCCAGACTAAAATTGACAACATCCACACACAGCTAGCTGCCTCCGCCCCCTCCTCTCCTCCCGGTTTTCAGCCCACCGACCCCCCCCCTCCACTCCATCCACTTTCATCTTTCACCCCCATCACCGAATCCGACCTACTCTCCTTAGTCACTAGTATGAAACCCACTACCTGTGCCCTTGACCCCATCCCCTCTTCCCTCGTTAAGGACTGCCTCCCCTCACTCTCCCCACTCATCACTACCATCATCAACTCCTCCCTGGCCATCGGCTCCGTCCCCCCCTCACTCAAGCTTGCTACCATCACCCCCATACTGAAAAAAACCCGGCCTTGACCCCGGTAACCCCATCAACTTCCATCCTATTTCCAACCTCCCCTACACGTCCAAAATGCTCGAACGTGTCACCGCTTCACAAATTAAAGCCCACCTTGACACAAATAACCTTCACGAACCCTTCCAGTCCGGCTTCCGCACTAGACACAGCACGGAAACCGCCCTCCTCAAGGTTACCAATGACATACTTCTCTCTGCCGACTCCGGCTCCCTCACCATCCTCATCCTCCTCGACCTCACCGCTGCCTTTGACACTATAGACCACTCCATCCTCCTCTCCCGCCTCCAGCACTTCATTGGTATCACCGGCACCGCCCTCTCCTGGCTCACCTCCTACCTCTCCGACCGCCACCAATACATCTCCATCAATAACTGTCAATCCTCCACTGCCCCAGTCACTCACGGTGTCCCCCAGGGTTCTGTACTTGGTCCCCTACTCTTTATCATATACATCCTTCCCCTCGGTCAGATCCTTCGCCACCACGGGCTCCGCTTTCACTGTTATGCCGACGACACTCAGCTATATCTCTCCGCCAAAGCTATCACCCCAGCCACCCACGCCACCCTCTCCGCCTGCCTCAGTGACATTAAAACCTGGATGCAAACAAACTTTCTCAAACTCAACAGCAATAAAACAGAAATCCTTATTATTGGCCCTACCTCCCTCACCCGCTCTGCACAAAATTTCACCCTTAACATAGACGGCTCCATCATCACCCCCTCCACCCAGATCCGCAACCTCGGCCTCATCCTCGACCCCACCCTCTCTTTCCTTCCCCATGCAAATCACATCACCAAAACCGCTTTCTTCCACCTCCGGAACATTGCCCGCCTCCGCCCCTCCCTATCCTTCCCTGCTGCTGAAACCCTCATCCACGCATTCATCACTTCCAGACTCGATTATTGCAACAGCATTCTGTATGGCTCAACTCACAAAATCATACATAAACTCCAATATGTCCAGAACTCTGCCGCCCGCCTCCTCACCTCCACCCGCCGCCGAGACCACATCACCCCTGTCCTACACAACCTCCACTGGCTCCCAGTCAAACACCGGATACATTTCAAGATTCTACTCCTCACCTACAAAGCCCTCAATAACCAGGCCCCCCCCTACCTCTCCCACCTCCTCCCCCGCCACGTCCCCACCCGCAGCCTCAGGTCCGGAGACACTAACCGCTTGACGATCCCCAGGACCAATCTCCGGACCTGGGGCGACCGGGCCTTCTCCGTGGCCGCACCCACCCTCTGGAACGCTCTCCCCATCAACATCCGCCAAGCACCCACCTTATCATCCTTTAAACAGGCCCTCAAGAGCCACCTCTTCAACCTCGCCTTCACCCAGTAATCTCCACTCCTCACCTCCACATCCCACTGTCCCCACCATGTATGTCAATGTTTGTAAATGTGTGCAAAGTTTGTAAAGCGGCTTTGGGTACTCAGAAAAGCGCTATATAAAATAAATGTATTATTATTATTATTATTATTATATCTCTATATATATCTCTATATATATATCTCTATATATATATCTCTATATATATATAAAAAGATAGGTCTTTATGAAGCTTTTTTACTAACCCTTTTACTTTTATGTATGTATGTATTGATACCAATACGTACATATATTCACATGAACATACACATACAAATGCACATATATATATATATATATATTCACATATAGAATTCAATAGAATAAAAAGTTGTAAATCAAGTCCCATTTAGTGCAGAAAGAGAAGTCCAATCCAACAGGACTTCATTGAGATGCTCCTGCATTCAGAAGCCTTCACTTCCTTTGGGCTCCAAGGACTTTTCAAAGCTCTTCTTGGGTGGACATCTGCCCATCAAAACAACACATTGGGCTGCTTTAGATTGGGTAGAACATGACACGTTCCATGTGGATTCTACCACCTTCTGATGCCTTCAATAGTATCATGTGTGGGTTGAAGTAGACTTCAATAGAAATGTGTTTAAAAAACGTTCAACATGAGGCAAACACCACGTGTACTCAACCCAATCATATGAATTGTATTCTGTAAATATACGTTCAATAACTCCTGTAAACATAGTATACTTTTCAAAAACATTATTGAAGAATAAATGTATTTATTTTATGTATTTTATATGTATATATATGGTACAAAAGAGTCTCAAAAGTAGTGTTATTTTCTTAATAATACTCAAGTAGTCCTGACTTTAAATGGATGCAAATTCCTTATATGTGTGAATTGACTTGGCTTTAAACCTACATTGAATCAGATTGATGTGTTTATATCAGTGGCAGCTTGTTAATACAGGGCGCAAGGGCCCTGGCCCAATCAAAATGCAGATGGCTCATTTCTAGTCATGTTTGAGGAAGTTCTTGTCACGGTCCAACCCAGCTCTTCACGCTCCTAGTCCTGGATCTCCGCCGGCTTCCTGGATCCGCGATGTCACCGGACTCCGTTCCGAAATGCCACTCCGTGTTTTCCCTGTCTGCCGTTTCACACTGAACTCACCTGTTGTCAATCGCTCCTCATTGACTAAGCTGTATTCAAGCCATGTCTGTTGTGTTACTCAATGCTGGATTATCACCCTGATTTCTCCGAAAGCATCACGTTCGTATCGAGTTAAGTTCATTGTGTTCTGTCTATTGATCCTCCGTGCTTTGACCCTCACCTGGAGAACGACCTTGTTTTAGCCTGTTTTGTACCTTTTTCGTACCTCTGCCTCAACCCTCGACGTCCTGTTGACGACCTCTGCTTGCCTTGACCACCTTTTTGGATTTGCCCTGTCTGTACCTTTTGCCTTTTGCTGGTGTTAATCGGTGTGTGCGCCGATCATTAAACACCTGTTCTACCTGGCTTCTGTCACTCTGCTTTCGGGTCCTATACCTCTACCCTGCCCTGACACATCCTTGGTCGTGTTCATTTGTTTTAATTTCATTCTGTAGTTGCACACAGGGCATCGTTTTTTCCTCACCAACAATATCTCCCTCTGGAGCCATCTTATTAGGCGTTTACCACCTCTAGCTGTCTTCTTGTCAATATCGTATTACTGAAAAATACCACAGTTTTTACTTTTCTAACAATAAGTCGTTCTAATCATTGACTTTAGATTAGTCTTTACCAGAGTCAGGATAAAGGACACTACTGCTGGTCAGTACGCTGTTGAGTTGGACACTACTAACGTTAAGCGTTTACAGGAGTCACAGCTTTTCCCACTTCTCTCATCCATAACCAAATGTAACGTTAACTTAACCCCACAGAGCAAAGTTTGTCACTGCATTCATCTTAAAGAGGGCGGTTGAATGTGTTTACAGTTGCCTGTTATATCTGTTATGCCTGCGAGGTTCCCAACCACCCTGGGCTCCATCTCTTCTCCCCCCTACCGTCCGGTCGTCGGTTCTGCAGCATCCGTACAACGACTACCAGGTTCAAGGATAGTTTTATCCACAGGCAGTGACCTACTGAACTGCTAGGAGTGCTGCCACTATCATAACATTGTCATTAACATTACACTGTCATACTTTGCTGGACTCATTACAGTTACTGCACTGTTCTGCACTGAATTCATGATGCTGCTGCACTACTGGCACTTTAAAATGCTTTTAAAATGTTTTTTTGCACAATTCAACAAACACTTTATTGTTTTCATTGTCATTTTAATTGTGTACAATATTGTTATAGTACAGTGTAAGTATAGTACATAGTATAGTATATTGTGTTAAATTGTAGTATAAATTCAAACTGCAGGAGGGAATGGGGAGTAAGCATTCCATTCTACTTATATTATATGGAAACTATATGGAAAATAAAAATCTTCAATATTGAACCTTGAATGAAGGAGCAGGTAGGGGTCAGAGGTCATTAAGGAGCAGGTAGGGGTCAGAGGTCATTAAGGAGCAGGTAGGGGTCAGAGGTCATTAAGGAGCAGGTAGGGGTCAGAGGTCATTAAGGAGCAGGTAGGGGTCAGAGGTCATTAAGGAGCAGGTAGGGGTCAGAGGTTATTAAGGAGCAGGTAGGGGTTAGGGGTATAATAATCCCTTTATCAGCTCCCAGCACAAGGAAATCAATATTCACAAATATTGATCTCAATATTATTGATGAACAGAATATCAATCAGGATCCGTGTTAGAAACTCATATCAGAGCCTTTTAGAATGAAAAATACACAGAATATCATAGAGGGTGGTTCTATACGTGTGTGTGTGTGTGTATTTCTATATCTGTGTGTGTGTGTGTGTGTGTATTTCTATATGTGTGTGTGTGTGTGTGAGTGAGTGTGTGTGTATATGTGTTGTTACGTCCCAGCTCGGGGAGAGTGGGAAAGAACATTTAACCAGTTGTACTTGGTAAATAAGAAGTTGTTTTAATAAATGAACATACAATAACGTTGGCAAAAACAGCCACAATCAAAACAAAAGCCACTAAGGCAGCACGTTACAGGAACACCAAAGGAACCGATGGAACTCCTTACATAAGAGTGGTATTATAAGTTGCCCAAACCAAACAAACAAACACACAAACGAAACCTCCCTTCTACCAGGGGAAAACGAACAGGGCTAACAAAAGAATATGCGGCTACAAGACACCGCCGGGGAAGCAAGGCAACCACGGCGCACGGGGCTCCCCAACACAACAGTCGTCAAGATCACACACATCAACACACCTGCTAACAATACGTTCGTTAGTATCTCGGAGGAGTTATTGAGACGTCTGACACAGATTCAGACCTCTCCCGACTAACACGATGCACACGGTCTTAACAGCTGTCGCCGGACAGGCGGCGCGGAGATTGGAGAGTCGAGCCTGACATCCTCCAATCCAGACCTTCGGATCTTCGGTCCCGCCTACCGGGGGAGGGACAGGACGCCGGCATCCAATGACGTCTGGGCAACGGCACAGCTCATATACATAACACACACACACACAGAACCCGCAGCCGTAACACCCCCTCCCTTAAGACACAAACCTATGGTTTTGTTAACCAAGCCTACCAGCAAACCTACCTAATAGCACACACAAACATCACTAACCCCTAGACCCAGCATATGCCAACACATTGTCTGAGCCCTTCCTATGACGGATGTCTAGGTTGTAATCTTGCACGATCAGAGCCCATCGCATGAGACGCTGAATGCGATTGTACATGTGAGATAGGAATACGACGAGATCGTGATCAGTAAACATGGCAACTGGCAAAGGCTAGATCCAACATAAACCTCGAACTGCTGCAGAGCTAATAACAAAGCAAGGGTCTCTTTCTCGATTGTAGAATCTCTGAGCTGGTGCTTGTTGAACTTACGAGAAAAACAAACTGGATGATCAACACCCTCATCATCCTCCTGCAACAGGACTGCACCTGCCCCCACTGCTATTGCTCCCCATCCCGCCGCGACTAGCGCCGTATCCTTGACCAAACCCACCAGCCCCAAACCGCCCTCGCTCCATCATTTGCCTACTATTGTGTTTAGGCTCGGCGTTGGAGATGTGCACCCTGACACCCTTGATGATCAGGTCCTCGCCACACAGGGCCTGGGCCACCTGGTCATCGGCAAAGGTGACGAAGGCGAATGCTCGGAAGGGTTTGGGAATAAAGACGTCTGTGACCTCGCCGTACTGCATGAAGAACTGCCTCAGCTCGTCAGTGGTCATGTCTTCAGTACAGCGGCCCACAAAGATCTTGCGGCAGCGCATGGGCTCATCAGGACCGGCCTTAGAGTTGGGAAGTTTGCAGTCACACCACCTCCCGTCAATCATGTGTCTCTGAGAAACCACTTTGGTCTGAGTCTCGTACTCGACTGTAATCAAGCCAATGCCTTCTGGCTGGAGCAGATTTTGCGGCGGCTCTTTGCGTTTCAGCATCAAACAGTTGGCGATGACATGCCCAGGTCTGCGACAGTAAAAACATTCTCTCTCCTCTCTGTTAACATTAGCCGTTTGCCTGGGATACGTCAATGGCGAAACTGACGCACCACGGGGCTCGTCAGTAGACACAGAACAAAACACCGCTTTGTGAGTCAGAATATACTCATCTGCTAACACCGCAGCGGCAGAGAGTGATTTTACTTTTTGTTCGTTAACATACACCACAATGCGATCAGGCAAACACTTTTTGAATTCCTCCATCATAATTAATTCCCTTAGAGAATTGTACTCCGTAGCATTGCATGTTTTAACCCATTTATCAAACAGTGTTCCCTTTTCCCTAGCGAACTCCACATATGTTTGATTCTGAGTTTTCTTGTGTAACCTAAACTTCTGTCTGTAGGCTTCAGGCACCAGTTCATATACTCTCATAATGGCAGCTTTAACAGAGTCATAAATCAAACTATCCTCCAATGACAGAGCAGCAACAGCCTCTTGAGCTTTCCCATGGATTTTGCACTGCAACAAAATAGGCCATGCTTGCAGCGGCCACTGTAACGCTGCAGCAATGCGCTCAAACGCCTCGAAATATGTGTCCACTTCCGCCTCACGAAATATGGGAACTAACGAAATATTTTTACCAATATCAAATGTGGTTGGATGAGTTGGAGGTGACACCATACCTGTAGCCTGGGCAGACGAGAGAGGTGCACGCCACTGAGCCTCAAGCTCCAGCTGCCGCAGCCTCACCACTTTATCTGCTTCAATCTCCAACTTCCTGACTTCCAGCTGTAGCTCTAGCTGTGCCCGTCGGTTCTGCTCCTTATCCTTCGCCTCCAGCTGGAGCCGTGCGAGGCGGACCTTAAGTCGGGCCTCGTCTCTGGATCTAGAACTGACCGGGGACAGTGGGTCATATCGAGGCATCGTGTACGGCGTTTTGGGCCGCCCACCATCCTTACTCTCTCCCACTGCCTGAGCGGTTTGAGACTCTGTCTCGAGTCTCTGGCTACCCCCACCTTCAGTCAGGGCGCCCTCAGACACAGCTAGCTCTGTTTGAACAGACACCACCAGGATGCCTTGTTCCACCAACTCATCAACTACAAGAGCCTTAACCTCCTTCTTTACCAATTGTTTAGATATTGTGAGACGGAAGTGTTTAGCAATATCAAAGAGATCCTCTTTGCGACATTCATCTAATTTCTCTAATGACGGATAAGCTAAAAAGTACTCCAAGTCAAAAGATGCCATCAGAGAACCTACATAGGCTATAATACCTACACTACGTACCTCATTAAAAAAAACAACTTCCAAACCCTGAATTTAATTAATTAAATTCAGGACCGGACGAGCCCCCAATTATGTTACGTCCCAGCTCGGGGAGAGTGGGAAAGAACATTTAACCAGTTGTACTTGGTAAATAAGAAGTTGTTTTAATAAATGAACATACAATAACGTTGGCAAAAACAGCCACAATCAAAACAAAAGCCACTAAGGCAGCACGTTACAGGAACACCAAAGGAACCGATGGAACTCCTTACATAAGAGTGGTATTATAAGTTGCCCAAACCAAACAAACAAACACACAAACGAAACCTCCCTTCTACCAGGGGAAAACGAACAGGGCTAACAAAAGAATATGCGGCTACAAGACACCGCCGGGGAAGCAAGGCAACCACGGCGCACGGGGCTCCCCAACACAACAGTCGTCAAGATCACACACATCAACACACCTGCTAACAATACGTTCGTTAGTATCTCGGAGGAGTTATTGAGACGTCTGACACAGATTCAGACCTCTCCCGACTAACACGATGCACACGGTCTTAACAGCTGTCGCCGGACAGGCGGCGCGGAGATTGGAGAGTCGAGCCTGACATCCTCCAATCCAGAC
Source organism: Muraenolepis orangiensis (assembly GCA_027704905.1). Lineage (NCBI taxonomy): Eukaryota > Metazoa > Chordata > Actinopteri > Gadiformes > Muraenolepididae > Muraenolepis > Muraenolepis orangiensis. The sequence goes on along the minus strand of JANIIK010001571.1, from coordinate 1,738 downwards.
CTTCGGATCTTCGGTCCCGCCTACCGGGGGAGGGACAGGACGCCGGCATCCAATGACGTCTGGGCAACGGCACAGCTCATATACATAACACACACACACAGAACCCGCAGCCGTAACATGTGTGTTTATGTGTGTTTATGTATGTCATTTTATATATGTGTGTGTGTATTTGATTAAGTGCGTGTGTGTGTGTGTATACTGTATGTGTGTGTGTGTGCGTGTGCGCATGTGTGTGTTTCTATGTGTGTGTGTGTGTGTGTGTGTGTGTGTGTGTGTGTGTGTGTGTGTGTGTGTGTGTGTGTGTGTGTGTGTGTGTGTGTGTGTGTGTGTGTGTGTGTGTGTTGCTACAAGCGACACAGAGACACTGAGGAACCATAACCCCCAAACCAGATCCCAAACCCAGGGAGGAGGTCCTCCTGGGTGAATGTGGACTGGAAGGTGTGGATGAGTGTCAGTGTGTCTGAGGACCCTCCTCCATCTGGGGACACTCTGTAGAAGGAGAGAGAGCCAGCAGGCCGGTCCACATACACTCCTACTCTGTTAGAGGGGCGGAGACGTATGGCTGTTCCTCTACCGTTGTAATAAACATAGTAACAATCATCATAACAATGAAGACTCCAGGACTTGTTGTTGAATCCAAGCCTGCTGTCTTCACCCCCTCCTCTCCTAGTGATTCCTCTGTATGTCACTCCTATAGCAACATCTCCTTCTTTCCTCTCCACCTCCACCTCCCAGTAACAGCGGTCAATCAGACCCTCTCTACACAACACCTGGTGATAGTAGTCAAATCTCTCCAGGTGATCAGGATACGACTCCTCCTCTCTAACCACCGTCACCTTCCTGTTGTCCTCAGACAGAGAGAGTCCTCTGTGGGCTGTGTTTGGGTCCAGTGTGAGTTCACACTCATCTGATGGGAGAGAGAACCAAAGACATGATGAGTCTACACAGAAATACTCCTGATGAGGTCATCAAGATATGAGCCGTTTGGAGTCAGTTCAATAAACCCTTTAGAAATGGGTGGAGCCGTGAATAACCACTGAGGAAGAAAAAGTACTTGATTGGAAAGTACTCTCTTGATTTATAGATAGGACATCATTAAACGCTAGCAGTTGCCAACATTAACCTTGGATAACTACAATTGTGACTTTGATAGGAGAGGTGTTTCTAAGAATTGGTTGCCTAGTTTCCTAGGACCTAAAGTATGATGAAAATATATATTATTATAAATTATATATATAAATATAACGTAATTGATTTATTATAATATATTAATATTTATATGTTTTATTTATTAATATAAACATTATTATATAGTGATATATATTATTATATAAAATATGTTTATTCACATATATTATTAGATATATTTTAGATCATGTCCTGAATATAAAATACACATACAAGTATGATTAACAGCATCCTGATTATGATTGTCTATTAATAATAACACTCATAACTCATCATTAATAAATAATATTGTTACAGTAATAATATATGTTGTATTTTACAGAAGAAGGATTGATTGTGATGGTTATGCATTATGTAAAAGATACCAACCATCATGTATCTCATCAATATATTAATATATTGATAAGATACATGATGTCCACCATCATGTTCATTCCCAGTTGGACGTCACCTCCTGCTGTGTGGATGGACTTTCAATCTAAAGAGTTAGTGTGTTGTCAAACTAAACAGACACTTACACTTCTTTAGAGTCGACCTCAGGACAGGCAGC
>JANIIK010001570.1:0-17721 GCA_027704905.1 Muraenolepis orangiensis | reverse complement strand
AAATCAATAATCCAAAAGTCCAGTCTTCAGTATACTCCCGATATGTCGGGTCGCCATTAGGCTATCAAACAATTCATCGCGTGTACTCACAAACTTGCGGGCCTCCAAAATCCAAACGAAACGTGCAAGACAGAAAAGGAAAGAAATGTGCAGATACTACTACAAGACCAGATAACTCAAAAATAGAAATTCCAATATAAAACTAATACTTTGAGACATAACAAAACAAAAATCACAATCATACGAAAACTATAGGATTTACCAAAATGGCTGCAACACTGCATGTTGTGATTGTCTTTGGATATGATGATGAATCTAGTGAACTGATCACGTCTTGGAGATGAGCATAAGTCAACAATCTTAGTTTCAAAGACTCTTAGGTTCAAAGGAAAGGTTTTACCAATCGTTGTCTGCAGGATTCAAACCTGCAACCTGCGGGGAGAACCCAACGGATTACTAGTCCATCACCTTAACCACTCGGAGAAAGATGGGGCAAATGGGACTGCTACTGTGAGGGGGGAAGAGAGGGAGAGGGGGGGGGAGAGAGAGGGAGAGGGGGGGGGAGAGAGAGGGAGAGGGGGGGGGAGAGAGGGAGAGGGGGGGGGAAGAGAGGGAGATGGGGGGGGAGAGATGGAGAGGGGGGGGGGAGAGAGGGAGATGGGGGGGGAGAGAGGGAGAGGGGGGGGGGAAGAGAGGGAGAGGGGGGGAGAGAGAGAGAGGGGGGGGGAGAGGGAGAGGGGGGGAGAGAGGGAGAGGGGGGAGAAGAGAGGGAGAGGGGGGGGAGAGAGGGAGAGGGGAAGAGAGGGAGAGGGGGGGGGAGAGAGGGAGAGGGGGGGGGAGAGAGGGAGATGGGGGGGGAGAGAGGGAGAGGGGGGGGGGAAGAGAGGGAGAGGGGGGGGGAGACAGGGAGATGGGGGGGAAGAGAGGGAGAGGGGGGGGGAGAGAGGGCGATGGGGGGGGGAAGAAAGGGGGAGGGGGGGGAGAGAGGGGGAGGGGGGGGGAAGAGAGGGAGAGGGGGGGGAAGAGAGGGGGAGGGGGGGGGAAGAGAGGGGGGGGGAAGAGAGGGAGAGGGGGGGGAGAGAGGGAGATGGGGGGGGGAAGAGAGGGGGAGGGGGGGGAAGAGAGGGAGAGGGGGGGGGGGAAGAGAGGGAGAGGGGGGGGAAGAGAGGGGGAGGGGGGGGGGGGAAGAGAGGGAGAGGGGGGGGAAGAGAGGGGGAGGGGGGGGGAAGAGAGGGGGGGGGAAGAGAGGGGGAGGGGGGGGGAAGAGAGGGGGGGGGAAGAGAGGGAGAGGGGGGGAGAGAGGGAGATGGGGGGGGGAAGAGAGGGGGAGGGGGGGGGGGAAGAGAGGGGGAGGGGGGGGAAGAGAGGGAGGGGGGGGGGGAAGTATACAGGCGCCAGTATAGATCAGGAGGTTGAGCGGTTGCCTCACAACCGCATGGTTGCTGGTTCCATCCCCCGGCTCCTCCTAGCAAACACACAGTTCACTGTATGTTTGAATGTGTGACCAATAGAGAGGATTCAATCCTACAGATGTGTTGTTTAAACAGAGGGGAGGAAAGAGAGGGAGAATTGCTTGTGCTTTAAGGCACTATGTTGACCATACTGTGCGTTGTGTTTAGCTTGTAGTAGTAGATAGCGTGTTGTTTTTAATGCACTCGCATATGTCGCTATGCAGGCATCCTAGGAGGTGGGAAGATATTTCTATTGGCCTGCGATTGGGAATGCTGGAAACTTGTTCTATTCGTGTCTTTATTTACCTCAGAAATACATTGCTGTCTTTATCAAACAAATGAACCAAAAGTCACTTTTGGATGAAGCGTCTGCTAAATGCGCTAAATGTAAATGTAGAGAAAGATAGAGAGATATATTCTACATATTCCTATACCAATTTAACACCATTGTTACAACACAATACACTTAGGTAACGACTATACATCATTTCTATAAATATTTTTCACATTTCTCTATATCTTGTAATTATATTTTCCGGCACACAGTGCAGTTATTGTAAATACTGCGTACTGTTGTTTGCACATTCCTGCGGAGCCCCCCCTGGGGTCACATGGAAAAAATGGACGTGTGAATCCGTGTGTACGGTTTTGTAATCTGATCCCTCGGTTTAGTAATCCGATCCCCCGGTTTAGTAATCCGTACCCTCTGTTTAGTAATACGTTCCCTCCATTTAGTAATCCGATCCCTTGGTTTAGTAATAGGATCTCTCGGTTTAGTAATCCAATCCCTCGGTTTAGTAATCCGATCCCTCGGTTTAGTAATCCAATCCCTCGGTTTAGTAATACGTTCCCTCGGTTTAGTAATACTTTCCCTCGGTTTAGTAATCCGATCCCTCGGTTTAGTAATCCGATCCCTCGGTTTTGTAATCCGATCCCTCGGTTTTGTAATCCGATCCCTCGGTTTTATTAATCCCACGACCCATGACCCCTGAGCCCTACGAGCCAGAGATCGCGCAGATTGATGTTACTCTGCAAGGAATCTCCACCGCACAGCATGCAATGAGCAGCACTTCTTTGCAGTAAGTCAATTTAATTTTGTTATAAGGACATCTTTTTTACTACAGTGAAATCAGTGAGTTGCCTTCACACTCACACACAGTTTATTAACCAAGCCACGTGTCGTCGTCACGATCGTTAAGTAGCTAGCTAACGTTAACATATCAAACACTTAACATTAGCACGGTGCTACTGTGCTAACTACTTCCTGCGGGCTAACTTGACATACTAACTTCTTATAATATACACATTACATATATTAATACACTGTATATAGTTTAAATAGCCTATGTCCTGTATGTGGTTTAAGCTAAAGCCTTGATTCTGGTGATGAGCGCTACAGGTCAATATTCATGCCTGATGTGGCCCTCTATTATAGGGCTATAGTTCTATGTAGCCTAACCCTTGTCCTGGAAACAGCTGGAGCTATAACCTTGTTGGATTGTTAATGTCGGGGTTCGTCTCAGGTTGAACGCTGATGGTGTGTTTTGGTTTTGGAATGAGGATGTGTAATATACAGTATGTGTTTGGGAGGAGCATTCTGAATAGGACCTATTTAAAACATCTGTGTATGCAGGTCTATTACCAATATTATTTCAGTACAGAATATACTTAGCTGAAATGTGATTTGATTTAGAAACTAGATTTTAAAAACTGGTCTTTAGTTTGCCTATTATTTAAGTAGAAGTAGAAAAGTAGAAAACCGGAAGCTTGTGTTTGCTTAGACTTACTAGGATCACACAGCTGACCACAAGTGGGTTGTGGTATTTGACTGGTTCATGGACATGTGTCAATAACAACACCGCCACACTTAATAGGCACTGACATCAGTTCATCTTTCTCCTTGTTTGTGTTTCTCTCCAGGCGATGTTAGAATGAGTATGAATCAATGACCGCCACGCTAACCTCTCCTCAGCTGTCATCTGTCCTCCTCACATGGATGAGCTGGAGTTAATAGAAATATACTTTAACTTGGGCCTGAAATACAAGGAGATTCTCCATATTTTGACAGGATTGTTCTCCGCTTGAAAACTCTCAAACGAATCCTGAAGAAGAACGGACCGTTTCGCCGAAAACAGTTTGAGGATTTAACAGAAGCTATTCAGTTCATAAGGGAGGAGCTCCGAGGCTCTGGGGCTCTGCGTGGCTACAGGTGGATGTACACTAAATGCTAAGATAGGGGATCGCAAGAACGTAAAGAAGAGGATACAGAAATCCGAAGAAGTAGAAGATTGAACAGACAAGGGTACTTTTCCAAAGGGCCCAATTTAGTATTTAGTATTTAGTATGGCCTGTTGATTCATATGAGAAATGAGCGGCATTGGGTCTATGCATCCATGGAGCCATTGAGGGGATGTCCAGAAGAACGCTCTGGTTGAATGATGACTGAACCAGACCTGAGCCCACAGTTAAAGGAGGTGATTTATACAGTAGAGACAGTAGAGGAGCTAGGTGGATGCTCTGGTTGAATGATGACTGAACCAGACCTGAGCCCACAGTTAGAGGAGGTGATTTATACAGTAGAGACAGTAGAGGAGCTAGGTGGATGCTCTGGTTGAATGATGACTGAACCAGACCTGAGCCCACAGTTAGAGGAGGTGATTTATACAGTAGAGACAGTAGAGGAGCTAGGTGGATGCACCCGTATCCTGAGGACAGATAAGGGGACGGAAAACAGCACGATACGGGATATGCAACGGTACCTAAGTGTCAATGATGTTGATGCTCATGGGGGTGACAGAAGCTTTATTTATGGCTAAAGCACAAGCAATCAAAGAATAGAGAGCTGGTGCTGGAGCTTCTTAAAGAGTGTGTGGAGTTTGGGCTCCAACATCTACACAGGCTTAAAGATGAAGGTGAGTTTGATGACTTGACTTCTTGGACAATAATTCTGCTTCCTCGGTTTGATACAGGCAAGTGGCATCAACAATAGATGGTGTGACTTGTGACATAAATACAACAATAACTATGATTTGGTCATTTCCTGTTTACTGTTTTCACCTCGAACAATTGGATTCAACTAAGGAGACCTGGAACAGCCATGATTGGTCCATCAAGGAATGAACATGTTCCCCGTGGTCGGCCTGGTGTCATGGGTTCCATACCTGAACTATATGGAACAGCCATCTGATTGGTCCATCAAGGAATGAACATGTTCCCCGTGGTCGGCCTGGTGTCATGTGTTCCATACCTGAACTATATGGAACAGCCATCTGATTGGTCCATCAAGTAATGAACATGTTCCCCGTGGTCGGCCTGGTGTCATGGGTTCCATACCTGAACTATATGGAACAGCCATCTGATTGGTCCATCAAGGAATGAACATGTTCCCCGTGGTCGGCCTGGTGTCATGGGTTCCATACCTGAACTATATGAAACAGCCATCTGATTGGTCCATCAAGGAATGAACATGTTCCCCGTGGTGGGCCTGGTGTCATGGGTTCCATACCTGAACTATATGGAACAGCCATCTGATTGGTCCATCAAGGAATGAACATGTTCCCCGTGGTCGGCCTGGTGTCATGTGTTCCATACCTGAACTATATGGAACAGGAAACAATTTGTGTCAGCTGTCGGAGGAAGATTGTACCAGCTGTGAAGCTGACCGTATCCACCACCGTCACATAGCTTGTGATGAGGAGGTATTCACCCTGTGCACCTTCATGATGGCACAAAACAATCTGCATGTTCCTGTGGATGCATTCATGGCAATTGACCTCTACATTTCCCTGAGAGAAGAGTTGACTACACTAAACATTGAGAGATAGAGGTAGCGAAGGAAAGACTAGGGCCGCCCACTTGTATGTTTGTATCATGTTTATCATTTCTGCTTTGCTTGTGAATTTGTGTTATTTTCAATTTATAGAATTCAAATCCGGGTCAACTGCATGGAAGGCAGCTATGCTCACCACTATACAAGCAATGCTTCTCATTGTAAAAGACAAATGCAATTGAAATCATGACACCGAAGTTTCAGGGTCGACCTTGTAGTTCACTGGTCTCCAAGTTAAAAAAATGGTAACTATGAAGTTTTTTATTAATTACTATGTAAACCAAAGGGTTCATTGTTACATCGCAGAATGTCTCTGTTTTTAAAATGTGATGTGTACAAATTTCCAGAGCACATTCAATACAGTATCGAATATTGTGCACAGATCTGCAAACTCAGAAGAGATGAGGTGGCTGATTGGCTGAGTGGTTAAGGCGATGGACTGCTAATCCATTGTGCCCTGCATGTGTGGGTTTGAATCGTTTCAAGTCTTTGTCAGAATGACATTGGCTGGGATGAAACTTCTTGGAAGGCAGCTATTCTCACCTCTATAGCACCCATGCTTTTCATTGTACAGACCAATGCAATTGATAATTGAAACCATGAATTCACCAAAGTTTCAGGTTTTGACCTTGCAGGTCACTGGTCTCCAAGGTATAAAAAAACAATTAAGTTATTTTAACCTTGTTTGCTGTGGCTCTTTATCAATAACTGAACTGCTCTTCTGTTTTTCAGTGGTGAAAGGGTGTTTTCCAGAGCACATTCAATACAGAATGCTAGAGTTACCACTTTAGAGTCGGAAATTACATTATGAAGGATAAGTAAACAGACATCGGTGAATTGGCCGGGAATCAAACCGGGTCAACTGCTTGGAAGGCAGCTATGCTCACCTCTATACCACCAATGCTTCTCATTGTAAAGAGAAATGCAATTGATAAAGGTTGTAAGTAACCCAAATGTGTGTTTCTTGATCCCTTAGCATGTCGCTCTGTTGGTCAACGTTTAAGTTTTCTTTACCGCATATTTGTTTAAAGCTTAATTTGTCTCATTTCCGGTTTTGGTTGGAGATGCTTTTATTTTGAAAGCGACATTGAGGTGTTGACAGGAAGATATACGCAGATGGAGATTTACGGTTAATATTTAATGTATTAGCACACGAAGAGGCACAAGGTTTGTTTGGCAAAAAGTACAATGAGCATAAGCAGAGCACAGGGAATCTCTCTCTCTCTCTCTCTCTCTCTCTCTCTCTCTCTCTCTCTCCCATCATAGAAGTCCTTTCTGCCCCATCTCTGGCTGAGTGGTTAAGGCGATGGACTATAAATCCATTGGGGTCTTTCCCCGCGCAGGTTCCAATCCTGCCCACAACGATTGGTTAGACCACAGCCTGTCCTTTGAACCTAAGATCAAAGTTATACAAGTATAAGCAATGGGTGAAAATCTTATGTGCAATACCTGACGACAGACAGCAGTTATAAAAATATAAATAATAGAATAAAAAAAGAAGTAAAAGTACAAACTGTATAAAGTTAAATATATAAAAATATAAAAGTGCATATGTGAAATGCAATATATTAGCACACAAAAAGAGCAATATATATATATATATATAAATCAATGTAATAAAATATACATTGTTATACGCTATACACCCTTGTTCAGCAGCCTGATGGCCTGACTGTGGAAGCTGTCTCTGAGTCTATTTCTACAGCACTTGATACTGCGGTACGGCCTGCCTGACGGTAACAGTGAGTACAGTTGGGGGCTGGGTGGTCTTGTCTGTTATGATGCGTGTGGCCTTGGCCACGCACCACTTGTGGTGTATATCCAGGAGGGAGGGAAGCTCGGAGCCACGGAGGTCACGACTGCAGAGTCACTCCCCGTCTTCCGCCGCAGGCTGAAAACCCATCTCTTCAGGACACACTTCCCGGATCCTTCCTCGTAGCGTCAATTCTGTCAGTCAAAAGTAGATTACATATTATAGATAGGTATATATTGTTCTAGATATTGTTGCATATTGTTTGCCTTATTATTATTTTATTATTTTACTTTTTCCCTTACACTTTTGCCTGAATGATTGTCCTTCTACCTGAGCACTGGTTCAGTTATTGGAGACTTGTTAGAAATGAAATGCACTTTTGACTTCTTGGTGACGAGTTGTTCTCTTCCCTTCCTTTGTTGAAGCACACTACTGTAAGTGGCTTTGGATCAAAGCGTCTGCTAAATGAGCGTAATGTAATGTAATGTACTGTGTGTTGTGAGTTGTGTTAGTTCTCTGTGTTGTCTCTCCCTTCTCCCTTTCCCCTGTGTCTAAATAGCCCCCATGGACGTGCGTGAGAGAGGGGGCTGGGGGGTTGTTGTGGGTTAAGTGTTGCTGTTGTAAATATATATGGGACATTATTTTCGATAATTAAATATTTTTTAAAAAAAGGAGGGATGGACTAGAAATCCATTGGGGTCTTTCCCCGCGCACGTGAGAAACCTGCCGACAGCGATTGGTTAGACTACAGCCTGTCCTTTGAGCCTAAGATTGTTGACTTATGCTCATCTCCAAGATGTGATCAGTTCACTGGATTCATCATCATATCCAAAGAAAATCACAAAATGCAGTCTCTGCAACGATATCTCCAATTTTATACTGTTAAGTATCAACTGATAAGTTGTGCTTATAGAGATAAGAAGCCAGCTACGGTGAAAGGGGATGTAGCTCAGTGGTAGAGCGCATGCTTCTCATGTATGTGTGTGTGTGTGTGTGTGTGTGTGTGTGTGTGTGTGTGTGTGTGTGTGTGTGTGTGTGTGTGTGTGTGTGTGTGTGTGTGTGTGTGTGCCTGCCTGTAAAGGGTGTAACCAGAAAAACGATCCAGGAAACAACCCAAGAAGAACCCAACCCAACAAGACTGTGAACCATTTCAGAGAAGTAATCAGTAATCAATAGTCTATATTTCTTAAAGTTTATGCTTCTGAATAATGAATGACATCATGTAACAATGTTTGTACACTTCTGATTGTATTCTAAATTAATCAAAGTATCGTCAGAGACAGAGTGTGTGTCTGAGCTTCTAGTCATCAGAGCTCTCTGTCTATGGTTCATATTTTAATAAGGTTATTATGGTTCATGACTGAGTGAAGTCATGGAACAACAGCCTAGAAGAGGTTAGTCTGAAAGGAACTGAACTGGGAGGGGAACTGGACCAACTGGTTCATCATGCTTTGATACCGAGTCAGAGATACTGTAGTCAACTCTGATCTGTGATGTATCATCAATATATATCACTAATATATCATCATATATCACTTTATTACAGCAGGAAGAAGACTAAGATACTGTAGTCAACTCTGATCTGTGATGTATCATCAATATATATCACTAATATATCATCATATATCACTTTATTACAGCAGGAAGAAGACTAAGATACTGTAGTCAACTCTGATCTGTGATGTATCATCAATATATATCACTAATATATCATCATATATCACTTTATTACAGCAGGAAGAAGACTAAGATACTGTAGTCTGTAGTCAGTACAGGAAGTACTCAGTACATGCTGTATATTTGGTACATTGTCAGTACTTGTACTTAGTATAATAGGTATATTGTCAGTACTTGTACTTGGTATAATAGGTACATTGTCAGTACCTTTAGTCAGTATAATAGGTATATTGTAAGTACATGTACTCAGTAGAATAGGTACATTCTTGTCACGGTCCAACCCAGCTCTTTCCTCTCCTAGTCCTGGATTTCCACGGGCTTCCTGGATCCGCGATGTCACCGGACTCCGTTCCGCCACTTCATTGTGTTCTGTCTATTGATCCTCCGTGCTTTGACCCTCACCTGGAGAACGACCTTGTTTTAGCCTGTTTTGTACCTTTTTTTAACCTCTGCCTCAACCCTCGACGTCCTGTTGACGACCTCTGCTTGCCTTGACCACCTTTTAGGATTTGCCCTGTCTGTACCTTTTGCCTTTTGCTGGCGTTAATCGGCGTGTGCGCCGATCATTAAACACCTGTTCTACCTGGCTTCTGTCACTCTGCTTTCGGGTCCTATACCTCTACCCTGCCCTGACACATCCTTGGTCCTGTTGGTTTGTTTTAATTTCATTCTATAGTTGCACACAGGGCATTGTTTTTTTCCTCACCAACAGTCTCTCCCTCTGGAGCCATCTTATTAGGCGTTCACCACCTCTAGCTGTCTTCTTGTCAATATCGTATTACTGAAAAATACCAACAATTCAAAATGTAACAGACGTACGATCAGATGCAGTTGTACCGTTATTTAGTTGTTACTTTTCTAACAATAAGTCATTCTAATCATTGACTTTAGATTAGTCTTCATCAGAGTCAGGATAAAGGACACTACTGCTGGTCAGTACGCTGTTGAGTTGGACACTACTAACGTTAAGCGTTTACAGGAGTCACAGCTTTTCCCACTTCTCTCATCCGTAACCAAATGTAACGTTAACTTAACCCCACAGAGCATATTCAGTTTGTCACTGGATTCATCTTAAAGAGGGCGGTTGAATGTGTTTACAGTTGCCTGTTATACCTGTTATGCCTGCGAGGTTCCCAACCACCCTGGGCTCCATCTCTTCTCCCCCTACCGTCCGGTCGTCGGTTCCGCAACATCCGTACAACGACTACCAGGTTCAAGGATAGTTTTATCCACAGGCAGTGACCTACTGAACTGCTAGGAGTGCTGCCACTATCATAACATTGTCATTAACATTACACTGTCATACTTTGCTGGACTCATGACAGTTACTGCACTGTTCTGCACTGAATTCATGATGCTGCTGCACTACTGGCACTTTAAAATGATTTTTAAATGTTTTTTTGCATAATTCAACACACACTCCATCAGTGACTTTGTAATTTGTATTGTCATTTTAATTGTGTACAGTATTGTTATAGGGCAATGTAAGTATAGTACATAGTATAGTATATTGTGTTAAATTGTAGTATAAACTCAAACTGCAGGAGGGAATGGGGAGTAAGCATTCAATTCTACTTGTTGCATATGGCAAATCAAAATCTTGAATCTTGAACCTTGAATGAAGGAGAATGTAGGGGTCAGAGGTCATTAAGGAGCAGGTAGGGTTAGGGGTCATTAAGGAGCAGGTAGGGGTAAGAGGTCATTAGGAGAATGTAGGGGTCAGAGGTCATTAAGGAGCAGGTAGGGGTAAGGGGACATTAAGGAGCAGGTAGGGATCAGAGGTCATTAAGGAGCAGGTAGGGGTTAGAGGTCAATAAGGAGCAGGTAGGGGTCAGAGGTCATTAAGGAGCAGGTAGGGATTACAGTTCATTAAGGAGCAGGTAGGGGTCAGAGGTCATTAAGGAGCAGGTAGGGGTTAGGGGTCATTGAGGAGCAGTTAGGGGTTAGGGCTCATTAAGGAGCAGGAAGGGGTTATGGGTCATTAAGGAGCAGGTTGGGGTTAGGGCTCATTAAGGAGCTGGTAGGGGTTAGGGCTCATTAAGGAGCAGGTAGGGGTCAGATGTCATTAAGGAGCAGGTAGAGGTCAGAGGTAAAAAATGAGCAGGTAGGGATTACAGGTCATTAAGGAGCAGCTAGATGTTAGGGGTCATTGAGGAGCAGGTAGGGGTTAGGGTTCATTGAGGAGCAGGTAGGGGTTAGGGGTCATTGAGGAGCAGGTAGGGGTCAGAGGTCATTGAGGAGCAGGTAGGGGTCAGAGGTCATTGAGGAGCAGGTAGGGGTTAGGGCTCATTAAGGAGCAGGTAGGGGTTAGGGCTCATTAAGGAGCAGGTAGGGGTCAGATGTCATTAAGGAGCAGGTAGAGGTCAGAGGTAAAAAATGAGCAGGTAGGGATTACTGGTCATTAAGGAGCAGCTAGAGGTTAGGGGTCATTGAGGAGCAGGTAGGGGTTAGGGTTCATTGAGGAGCAGGTAGGGGTTAGGGGTCATTGAGGAGCAGGTAGGGGTCAGAGGTCATTAAGGACGAGGTTGGGGTCAGAGGTCATTAAGAAGCAGGTAGGGGTCAGGTCATTGAGGAGCAGGTACAGGAGAACATATCTTTATTAAATGAACATGCTGTTCATTAACAAGCCCTTTTTAGAATGTTAATATACGCAGAATATCAAAGTACTATAGAACTATAGAATGACAAATAGAGAGGTGTCTGTATGTGTGTGTGTGTGTTTATCTCTAAAAATGTGTGTGTGTGTGTATGTGTGTTTTTATTTATATATATGTGTGTATTTCTATAAGTGTGTGTTTATTTACATGTGTTTGTGTGTGTTTCTATGTTTGTGTGTTTGTGTTCATTTGTGTATTTCTCTATATGTGTGTGTGTATAAAAATGTGTTTCCATGTATGTGTGTGTGTGCGCGTGTATTTTTAAGTGTGTGTACTTCTCTATATTTGCGTGTGCGTGTGTGTTTGTCTGTATACTGTGTGTTGTGTGTGTGTGCTCTATGTGTGTTGCTACAAGCGACACAGAGACACTGAGGAACCATAACCCCCAAACCAGAACCCAAACGCAGGGAGGAGGTCCTCCTGGGTGAATGTGGACTGGAAGGTGTGGATGAGTGTCAGTGTGTCTGAGGACCCTCCTCCATCTGGGGACACTCTGTAGAAGGAGAGAGAGCCAGCAAGCCGGTCCACATACACTCCTACTCTGTTAGAGGGGAGGAGATCTATGACTGTTCTACTACCGTTGTACCAGACAAAGTAAAGATCATCATAACAATGAAGACTCCAGGACTTGTTGTTCCCTCCAAGCCAGCTGTCAGCACCCCGTACTCTCCTACTGATTCCTCTGTATGTCACTCCTATACCAACACCTCCTCCTTTCCTCTCCATCTCCACCTCCCAGTAACAGCGGTCAGTCAGACCCTCTCTACACAACACCTGGGGCAAGTAGTCAAATCTCTCCGGGTGATCAGGATACGACTCCTCCTCTCTAACCACCGTCACCTTCCTGTTGTCCTCAGACAGAGAGAGTCCTCTCCAGGCTGTGTTTGGGTCCAGTGTGAGTTCACACTCATCTGATGGGAGAGAGAACCAAAGACATGATGAAGTCTACACAGAAATACTACATATAAAATACACATACAAGTATCATGAATAGATGTAGTATTCTATATTAATATATCTAGATTATATATTAATATATATATTATTAAATATAAATATATATTATTAAATGATTTTAAATTAAATAATTATTAAATAAAGAGTTATATTAATATATTGATAAGATACACGATGTCCACCATGTATATTATGAATATATTAATATTTTGATAACATACATGATGTCCACCATCATGTATCTTATCAATATATTAATATATTGATAAGATACATGTCCACCATCATGTTCATTCCCAGTAGGACGTCACCTGCTGTGTGGATGGACTTTCAATCTGAGGAGTTAGTGTGTTGTTGTGATGACTCAAACTAAACAGACACTTACACTTCTTTAGAGCAGACCTCAGGTCAGACATCTTCTTCATCTCCATGTCCAGTGTCTCCTTCAGCTGATCCAGGGATCTCCTCAAGGTCCCTACGCATGAGTCTATCTTCCCCAGCTGGGCCTTCTTCAGCTCATATTCCTCCTTCAGACGTACAACAGGATGGGACCTGTGGTCCCCCTCTTCTCCTGGTTCAACACAAGGCTGCTCTTTGACCGCTACGGACCGTCTAAACTCGTCCACCAGCTCCGATAAGAGGGTATTGACCCGTAGATCGGGTCTTGTGCGGAACAGCTCGTTGCAAAGAGGACATTTGAACTGGACCTGGTCCTCCCAGAACGTGGTGATACAGGCTCTACAGAAGTTGTGTCCACATGGTGTGGAAACTGGACTCATGAACACATCCAGACAGACGAAACAGGAAAAGTTCTCCTCAGACCAGGAAGATTTAGCAGAGGCCATTCCTAGAACACATTGTTGAATCAAGTTAGAAAACAACCTTTTTTTTAAACGTATTAAAGTGTACTGTAAAGCGAGAGAGAGAGAGAGAGAGAGAGAGAGAGAGAGAGGTACTACTGCTACAATTACTACTACTAAAACTAATACTATAACAACTACTACTACTACTACTCAACTACTACTAAAAATACTTATTCTACTACTATTCCATTACATTACATTATTATTATACTACTACCACTAAAAACGATCTTTTAAAAACGTATTAAGGTGTTTAGACAACAGTTTAAAGTGGTTGTAATGTCCCTATATGTGTATATATCCCAAGCTATATTCTACTACTACCATTGCTACAAAAAAAAACGATCTTTTAAAAACGTATTAAAGTGTTTAGACAACAGTTTAAACAGGTTCTAATGTTCCTATATGTGTATATATCTCTATCTATATGAGTGATGGAGTAGCGTAGGGCTGGTATAAACATATAATACACATCTAATACTACATGAACTTAAGAATGGTCCACCATCAAAGTGTGTCCGTTGGAACAGGCTCCCTGGTGCAGAACTAACTCTTTGAAGCCCTTGGTCAACACTCACTACTCACCTTAGAACGCTGTCCACCGCTTAGTTGGACAAAGGCTGGTGTCCTTTCAACTGATCTCTCCTCGCCGCGACTCAAAGAGGAACTGTTATCTCCGCGTCGCGTCTTGCCTTTTATGCTCCGCTAAGCTTTGTGACGTCATGGGGGGGCGGGGCCACGCGATGACGTCACTTCCGGGCAAACGTAGATGTGTATTTTATGTTTATATCAATCCCTACGCTACTCCATCACTCATATAGATAGAGATATATACACATATAGGAACATTACAACCACTTTAAACTGTTGTCTAAACACTTTAATACGTTTTTAAAAGATCGTTTTTTTTAGTAGTAGTGGTAGTAGTACAATATGGATTGGGATATATACACATATAGGAACATTACAACCACTTTAAACTGTTGTCTAAACACTTTAATATGTTTTTAAAAGATCGTTTTTTTGTAGTAGTAGTAGTTAGTAGTATTATAAGTAGTAATTAGTAGTAGAATAAGTATTAGTAGTAGTAGTAGTAGTTGTATTAGTAGTGTTAGTAGTAGTAGTAGTAGTTGTAATAGTAGTAGTAGTAGTGGAATAGTAGTAGTAGTAGTAGTAGCTTGAGTAGGAGTAGTAGTATTAATATTAGTAGTAGTAGTAGTATAAGTAGTGGATGGTAGTAGTAGTAGTAGTAGTAGTATAAGTAGTGGATGGTAGTAGTAATAGTAGTAGTAGTAGTGTTACGGCTGCGGGTTCTGTGTGTGTGTGTGTTATGTATATGAGCTGTGCCGTTGCCCAGACGTCATTGGATGCCGGCGTCCTGTCCTCCCCGGTAGGCGGGACCGAAGATCCGAAGGTCTGGATTGGAGGATGTCAGGCTCGACTCTCCAATCTCCGCGCCGCCTGTCCGGCGACAGCTGTTAAGACCGTGTGCATCGTGTTAGTCGGGAGAGGTCTGAATCTGTGTCAGACGTCTCAATAACTCCTCCGAGATACTAACGAACGTATTGTTAGCAGGTGTGTTGATGTGTGTGATCTTGACGACTGTTGTGTTGGGGAGCCCCGTGCGCCGTGGTTGCCTTGCTTCCCCGGCGGTGTCTTGTAGCCGCATATTCTTTTGTTAGCCCTGTTCGTTTTCCCCTGGTAGAAGGGAGGTTTCGTTTGTGTGTTTGTTTGTTTGGTTTGGGCAACTTATAATACCACTCTTATGTAAGGAGTTCCATCGGTTCCTTTGGTGTTCCTGTAACGTGCTGCCTTAGTGGCTTTTGTTTTGATTGTGGCTGTTTTTGCCAACGTTATTGTATGTTCATTTATTAAAACAACTTCTTATTTACCAAGTACAACTGGTTAAATGTTCTTTCCCACTCTCCCCGAGCTGGGACGTAACAACACATATACACACACACTCACTCACACACACACACACACATATAGAAATACACACACACACACACACACAGATATAGAAATACACACACACACACACGTATAGAACCACCCTCTATGATATTCTGTGTATTTTTCATTCTAAAAGGCTCTGATATGAGTTTCTAACACGGATCCTGATTGATATTCTGTTCATCAATAATATTGAGATCAATATTTGTGAATATTGATTTCCTTGTGCTGGGAGCTGATAAAGGGATTATTATACCCCTAACCCCTACCTGCTCCTTAATAACCTCTGACCCCTACCTGCTCCTTAATGACCTCTGACCCCTACCTGCTCCTTAATGACCTCTGACCCCTACCTGCTCCTTAATGACCTCTGACCCCTACCTGCTCCTTAATGACCTCTGACCCCTACCTGCTCCTTAATGACCTCTGACCCCTACCTGCTCCTTCATTCAAGGTTCAATATTGAAGATTTTTATTTTCCATATAGTTTCCATATAATATAAGTAGAATTGAATGCTTACTCCCCATTCCCTCCTGCAGTTTGAATTTATACTACAATTTAACACAATATACTATACTATGTACTATACTTACACTGTACTATAACAATATTGTACACAATTAAAATGACAATGAAAACAATAAAGTGTTTGTTGAATTGTGCAAAAAAACATTTTAAAAGCATTTTAAAGTGCCAGTAGTGCAGCAGCATCATGAATTCAGTGCAGAACAGTGCAGTAACTGTAATGAGTCCAGCAAAGTATGACAGTGTAATGTTAATGACAATGTTATGATAGTGGCAGCACTCCTAGCAGTTCAGTAGGTCACTGCCTGTGGATAAAACTATCCTTGAACCTGGTAGTCGTTGTACGGATGCTGCAGAACCGACGACCGGACGGTAGGGGGGAGAAGAGATGGAGCCCAGGGTGGTTGGGAACCTCGCAGGCATAACAGGTATAACAGGCAACTGTAAACACATTCAACCGCCCTCTTTATGATGAATGCAGTGACAAACTTTGCTCTGTGGGGTTAAGTTAACGTTACATTTGGTTATGGATGAGAGAAGTGGGAAAAGCTGTGACTCCTGTAAACGCTTAACGTTAGTAGTGTCCAACTCAACAGCGTACTGACCAGCAGTAGTGTCCTTTATCCTGACTCTGGTAAAGACTAATCTAAAGTCAATGATTACAACGACTTATTGTTAGAAAAGTAAAAACTGTGGTATTTTTCAGTAATACGATATTGACAAGAAGACAGCTAGAGGTGGTAAACGCCTAATAAGATGGCTCCAGAGGGAGAGATTGTTGGTGAGGAAAAAACGATGCCCTGTGTGCAACTACAGAATGAAATTAAAACAAACGAACACGACCAAGGATATGTCAGGGCAGGGTAGAGGTATAGGACCCGAAAGCAGAGTGACAGAAGCCAGATAGAACAGGTCTTTAATGATCGGCGCACACGACGATTAACGCCAGCAAAAGGCAAAAGGTACAGACAGGGCAAATCCAAAAAGGTGGTCAAGGCAAGCAGAGGTCGTCAACAGGACGTCGAGGGTTGAGGCAGAGGTACAAAAAAGGTACAAAACAGGCTAGAACAAGGTCGTTCTCCAGGTGAGGGTCAAAGCACGGAGGATCAATAGAACACAATGAAGTTAACTCGATACGAACGTGAGGCTTTCGGAGAAATCAGGGTGATAATCCAGCATTTAGTAACACAACAGACATGGCTTGAATACAGCTTGGTCAATGAGGAGCGATTGACAACAGGTGAGTTCAGTGTGAAACGGCCGACAGGGAAAACACGGAGTGGCATTTCGGAACGGAGTCCGGTGACATTGCGGATCCAGGAAGCCCGCGGAGATCCAGGACTAGGAGCGGAAAGAACTGGGTTGGACCGTGACAAGAATTTACCTATTCTACTGACAATATACCTATTATACTGAGTACATGTACTGACAATGTACCTATTATACTGAGTACAAGTACTGACAATGGACCTATTATACAGCATGTACTGAGTACTTCCTCTACTGACTACAGACTACAGTATCTTAGTCTTCTTCCTGCTGTAATAAAGTGATATATGGTGATATATTAGTGATATATATTGATGATACATCACAGATCAGAGTGGACTACAGTATCTTAGTCTTCTTCCTGCTGTAATAAAGTGATATATGATGATATATTAGTGATATATATTGATGATACATCACAGATCAGAGTTGACTACAGTATCTCTGACTCGGTATCAAAGAATGATGAACCAGTTGGTCCAGTTCCCCTCCCAGTTCAGTTCCTTTCAGACTAACCTCTTCTAGGCTGTTGTTCCATGACTTCACTCAGTCATGAACTATAATAACCTAATTAAAATATGAACCACAGACCGAGAGCTCTGAGGACCAGAAGCTCAGACACACACAGTCTCTGACGATACTTTGATTCATTTAGAATAAAATCAGAAGTGTACACACATTGTTACATGATGTCATTCATTATTCAGAAGCATAAACTTTAAGAAATATAGACTGATTACTTCTGAATGGTTCACAGTCTTGTTGGGTTGGATTCTTCTTGGG
>JANIIK010001569.1:50000-94000 GCA_027704905.1 Muraenolepis orangiensis | reverse complement strand
GAGCAGTTAACCAACAGCTCAATAGAAGGAACCATCCAGGTCAATTATGAACTGGGGGAGGTCATAGTAGGCGTGTGTGCGTGTGCGCGTGTGTGTGTGTGCGTGCGTGCTTGTGGAAATGCTGTAATGGTGATGTGATGTATGCTCACACCATACTACAAACATATAAAATAACTTGGATCATGGGACCACAAATAGCAACATTAACATTGAGTTGGAGTTCTGTGCTGTTTGTAGATACTGGGAGAGAGAGAGAGAGAGAGAGAGAGAGAGAGAGAGAGAGAGAGAGAGAGAGAGAGAGAGAGAGAGAGAGAGAGAGAGAGAGAGAGAGAGAGAGAGAGAGAGAGAGAGAGAGAGAGAGAGAGTAGGAGACTAAGACTAATTACTACTTCTAATTTTTTCTTCTTAACGGTGAGTCAGCTTTTATTGGCAAGTCTTTCTAGTTGCCGGCCTTTAGCTTTGAGTTGGGGGAGTTGATCGGTGTACCAGGGGGTGGAGTGAGGGAAGGAGACTGATCTGGTTTTTGTGGGGGAAATTTCATCTAGACAGGAGGAGAGTGCTGCATTGTAGTTGTTGACTAGGCAGGTAACAGAGGTGATTGGAGTGAGGCCGCGGAAGCGAGGGAAGAGAGGGAGGAGGGGTTAATGGATACTCAGTATCCATCAACACCGCCCAACAGATCATAGACTGCCCCAGAACCACTGGCCTCTTCGGGAGTCATATTCAGTTCCCGCTGCCTCAGCAGAGCAGCATCCAGAAAGCCTCTTCCCACCCGGGACATCAGCGGTGTGACCTGCTGCCCTCTGGGAGATGCTTCAGGTCCATCAAATCACAGCAGCTTCAGACCAGTTTCTACCCCGGAGCCAAAAGACAATCCAACGCTTTCAGACACTGAGCCTGACTGCTCTGTGGAACTACAATAGTGTATTGCATCAATACTACAATACCTATAACATGTTTACGTCCCACCGCACCTTCGTATGTACAGTTTATATATTTTATAATTTGTACTCCTTGTTCATAGAGGCCACTGCAATGTGTCTGTATATATATATATTTGGCAATTTCGATCTGTTTATTTATTTTAGTTTTGCTTTTAAATCATGTATATTTTTCAATTGCTGTTATGTGTGTAAAGAGTGACCGTGAAGATTGCTACGTAATTATGTTGTACTTGTGCTACGATAATAAAGGTATTTATATTCTGATTATTTTTGTCAGACGTTTTGATTATAAGGGGGAAAAAAAAAATGTGATATTCATAAAAAAGTTTAAATAATAAAATGATACAGTTAAGTCATGACAACTATCCACAAAGTGCATCCAGAATGCAAACTGGACAGTCATGGTTTTATTTTCAGAATAGAGAGTATTCATAGCAGATCAGCCATTTTAGAAATCTCTCCAAAGAGGCCTCTGTCTCCAGTAGAGATGAGTCACTAAATAGCCCCATCTACAGGCCACATGCTGTTACTGTGTTGGTCTCTTTACTTCCTCAAGATTAAGTTGGTTTTCTTTATTATCCTGTTGTCCGTCTCCCTGAAAATGTTGAGGATTCATTTGGATATGTTAATGTATATTTTTGAACCAATTTTTTTTCTTGTATTCTTCTGAACCATGTGACATAAAACTTAATAAAATGTGTACACTTTTCTTATTTCAATAAAAATGGACAAAAAGTTCAGATGCTTCCTAGGTACAGACCAAGGTACAGGTGGGAGGAGACCACGGGGCAGACCAAGGTACAGGTGGGAGGAGACCACGGGGCAGACCAAGGTACAGGTGGGAGGAGACCACGGGGCAGACCGAGGTACAGGTGGGAGGAGACCACGAGGCAGACCGAGGTACAGGTGGGAGGAGACCACGGGGCAGACCAAGGTACAGGTGGGAGGAGACCACGGGGCAGACCAAGGTACAGGTGGGGTGAGTAAATCTCCACGCTGGCCTGGGAACGCCTCGGGATCCCCCAGTCAGAGCTGGTCCATGTTGCCAGGGAGAGGAAAGTTTGGAGTCCCCTGCAGAAACTGCTACCTCCGTGACCCGACCCGGATAAGAGGTAGACAATGGATGGATGGATTAATAGAATAGGTACATTCCCAGCACAATATGTATCAATAGAATACATTCCCAGTACAATATGTATTCATTATAATAGATACATTCTCAGTATAATATGTGTTAGATAGCATAGATTCTCAGTACAATATGTATTTAGTAGAATAGGAAATTGTAGACTAGTACTTCCTTGTAAGTCGCTTTGGATAAAAGCGTCTGCCAAATGCCCTAAATGTAAATGTAAATGTAGTACAATTTGAAGTTATTAGATATATGCAGGTAGGTAGTTAGATACTATATGTAAGTATTTGAATAAACCTCGATATGTAGGTAGCTAGATATACCTAGGTAGGTAGGTAGTTAGATATACCTAAGTAGATAGATAGATAGTGAGATATACCTAGATAGGTAGGTATTTAAATAAACCTAGGTAGATAGATAGGTATTTAGATATACCTAGGTATATAGATAGGTAGTTAGATATATCTCGGTAGATAGATAGGAAGTTAGATATACCGAGGTAGATAGGTAGGTAGTTAGATATACCTAGGTATATAGATAGGTAGTTAGATATACCTAGGTATATAGATA
Source organism: Muraenolepis orangiensis (assembly GCA_027704905.1). Lineage (NCBI taxonomy): Eukaryota > Metazoa > Chordata > Actinopteri > Gadiformes > Muraenolepididae > Muraenolepis > Muraenolepis orangiensis. The sequence goes on along the minus strand of JANIIK010001569.1, from coordinate 91,354 downwards.
GGTAGTTACATATACATAGGTAGATAGATAGGTAGTTAGATGTACTGTACCTAGGTAGATAGAAGATATATTGAAGTCCTTTCTTAGTCCCACAGCGGGGAAATTTACATCACTACAGCAGAAAGGGACAGTAAAGAGGTTTGTAACAGTAAGTAACAATACGTACATATAAAAAAAAAAATACAAATAAGTACGCATAAGACACATAAGTGCACAACATGGATGAATTAATAGCAGCATATAGACAAAGTGTATACAAGTGAATGAGCAGTAATTATAAAAATAAGTAAACACATAAATAAAAGTGAAGGTGTGAGTAGCTGCCAGTAGTGTGTAATGTGTATAACTAAATGTCTAGCGCACATAGACGGTGTTAATGCACAACCAGTAGTTACAGTGTGTGGTGGTCTAGCAGGGGCTATGGTGGTTGTCTAGTCTGCCAGCTGCAGGAAGGAAGGACCTGTGGTATCTCTCTGTGAGACACCGCGGGGGAAGCAGCCTGTCACTGAAGGAGCTGCACAGCGCACACTAAGTATCCTGTAGTTCAATACACTGTACCTAGGTAGGTAGGGAGTTAGATATACCGAGGTAGAAAGATAGGGAGGTAGATCATCTCTATTCATTCTGTATTCTGACGTTTTGAAAATAAGGGGGAGGGCCATAGCAAAAATAAAAATGTAATATTCATAATAAAATAAATCCTACAGTAAAGTCATGACAACTATCCACAAAGTGCCACCACAATGCAAACTGGACAGTCATGGTTTTATTTTCTGAATAGAGAGTATTCATAGCAGATCAGGCATTTTATAAATCTCTCCAAAGAGGCCTCTGTCTACAGTAGAGATTAGTCACTAAATCGCCCCCTGAGCTCCAGAAGGTGGGGGTGTTTGTTGATTATGACGCAGGTTTGGTCTCCTTCTATGATGTGGAAGCCAGGGCTCATATCTACTCTGCTACTGGCTGCACCTTCAGTGAGCCTCTCTATCCATTCCTCCGTCCAGGTTTACATGATGGTGGTAAAAACTCCACCCCTCTGATCATCTCACCTGTCAATCAAACAGACTAGCACCTTCGTTAGATAATAAAATAATCAACCATAATAACTAACGTGATTTCCTGAATAAGAATCTCTACTATGTGAGATCTGAGAGAACTGCATTCATATTGAACTGTTAGCTGTCATTTAACAAGACTCCATTCATGAAGACATAATAATAAGCCTTTCTCTTATAAAATCAAACCCATTATACATGATTACATATACTATATTGTTCAATGTCTGTTTTCTCCTGAATGTTTTTTGAAGTTTCATTCTTAAAAAATGGTAGGGTTAATTTGCATATCATATTGTATATATTGTTAAACAAAACATTTATATTAGTTTATTCTTCTGAATCATGAACCACAACACAATTAAATGTTTGTACACTTTTCTGCTTTCAATAAAAAATTGTAAAAAGTGGGGACATTTTCTGTGGAATATACTACAATATGAATTCAGTAGAAAAGGTAAAACTACGATCTACTTTGACCACCAGGGGTCGCACTTTTCCTCCAAACGGTGCAGACTTGAATCTGATCAACAACAAAACAAGCAGAGGAGGAGATTTCCCATTCACTCCATCGACTGGTTTATTTCACAGACTGTACAACAGATTTAGTACATTACAGTACAGTACATCTCATTGTACTAAATATATACATATATATATATATATATATATATATATACACTAAGTATTCAGTAGAATAGGTTCATCCTTAGTACAATATGTATTCAGTTGAATTGATTCATATATTAGTAGAAATTGTTACTTTTCAGTCAAAAATGCATTCAGTCGAATAGGTACATTCCCAGTACAATATGTATGAAGTAGAATAAGTACCTTCTCTGTACAATATGTATTCAGAAGAAGTACATCCTCAGTACAATATGTATTCAGTTGAATCAGTACATTTTCATTACAATATGTATTGATAATAAAAGGTACATGTGGAGTGTGTGTGGATGCTGCTTTAAGAAGCCTCACCAATAGCCGAGTTGGACTGATTGGCCGGTGAGGCTGCACACCTGTGGGTGGTTGTTCATCAAGGCTCACAGCCCTCAAGCAGCCATGTTAATGGCTGGTGGCAGTGTGGTCCGCTACATTGGAGCCAATGAAGTGGACCACGCTGCCACCAGCCATTAGCATGGCTGCTTGAGGGCTCCTCCCGAAGACGAGGACACAGGTTGGCGAGGAATCGGTTTATTGTTAGAGTTTGAGTCACGGTGACCAGAGCAGATGGAACATGCTAGAGCTCTTCCTCCAGTGTGTGTGTGTGTGTGGTGGAGGCTGTTTTAACCTGTGAGCCTTGATGAACAACCACCCACAGGTGAGCAGCCTGGTCAGGCCAGGTGAGGCTGCTTCAACCAGCCACCAACCACACACACTCCACAGTACATTGTCAGTACTATATACATTCAGTATATTATAGTATATATATAGTATATATCCAGCAGAATTGGCACATACTCACTACAATGTGTATTTATTAGAATAGGTACAATTATAGGTATAATAGAAGATAGGTATTATTTTTATGGTATTGTTTTTTGGAGATGTTTACTGCAGGAGGGAATGGGGAGCAAGCATTCCAATATATAATAAGAATATAATTATATAAGCATATAACTGTACAAAAAATTATTCGACTGGTCATAGTCCATACTTAATGTTTGGACGTGAAGCTCGGCTGCCGGTTGACATATGTTTTGGTGTCACAGATGACAACTCATCCCTAAAGTCGTACCCGAGGTATGTCGCGAACATGAAGCGAGACCTTCAAGCTGCATATCAGTTGGCGGAAAGCATGAATGGGAAGAGAAATGAAGGCAACAAACAGCGGTACGATCAGAGAGTTCCATACTGTCCACTTGCACCAGGTGACAAGGTGTTGATTCGGAATGTTGGCTTTCAAGGGAAACACAAGATTGCAGATTGCTGTAGTTCAACCCTTTACACCATGGGTCAGCAACAGGCGGCCCGCGGGCCATTGGTGGCCCGCCAGCAGTATTATTTGGCCCGGAAGATTATTTAGAGAATAAAAATAAAAAATTAAAATTAAAATTTTAATTCAAAAAAATATTTTATTGTTTTTACAATAACGGATCAACAGTCGCACATATAGACTATAATGTCCGAATCGAGAATGCAGTGACATTTTCCACCAGGGCTGTACTGGCCATCTGGCATACTGTGGGCCGACACAACCCCCCCGTCAACGTTCACCGCTGATCACACAGCACCGCCCCCCCTTCCCCCCACCCCCCCTTTAACGTTTGTCGGTAATGTGTGATCAATTCATCAAAATGTGTTCTACATGATATCACCCATACCCACCACCCCATCATGTCACATGGCATGTCAATGACCTATGGTATACATTATATCACCCAACATATCATGTTTTATATTTATTATTTATAAATAGTTTATTTTTGTTTGTTGTTGTTTCAAACCGTCTCAATTTGAAATGCTAATCCGACTTTAGGTAAAGATGAATATCTACTCTTCTGTAGCTCTGTAGCTCTGTTCTGTAGCTCTTCCTGTTTGTGTCACTAACATGGAGATTTAATTTTTTTTATGTTTAAGGTTTATGGCAAATGTGTCACTCAGGGAGGAACCACATCCTTACACAGGATGTGGTTTCAGCTTGAACAGGAAGCCTCTTCTCTCAACACACACATCACACACATTAATAAATTATATATATATATATATAACATATTACTCCTTTACATATACAATAATTTACATGCAAATTATACATTTACATGTATAGTTTGAATGTACATAGTATCACCATTTATCTTAATGTTTTATTTATTTAATGCTCATGTACACATGCTCATTTAGAGCAGTTTGAAATTCATACAGTATATATTGAATCCAGTTGTGTTTATTCAGATTAAGATGAAGACTAATGTGTACAGAATACATCACACCCACGTATGAGTTTTACTTTTACACTTGAAATAGATTTTAAGGTCGAGTGGATATGTATCTAGTGGATATGTTATCTAGTGGATATGTTATCTAGTGGATATGTTATCTAGTGGATATGTTATATAGTGGATGTGTTATCTAATGATTATGTTATCTAGTGGATGTGTTATGTAGTCAATGTGTTATCTAGTGGATGTGTTATCTAGAGGATGTGTTATCTAGTCAATGTGTTATCTAGTCAATGTGTTATCTAGTCAATGTGTTATCTAGTCAATGTGTTATCTAGTCAATGTGTTATCTAGTGGATGTGTTATCTAGTCAATGTGTTATCTAGTGGATGTGTTATCTAGTCAATGTGTTATCTAGTCAATGTGTTATCTAGTCAATGTGTTATCTAGTGGATGTGTTATCTAGTCAATGTGTTATCTAGTGGATGTGTTATCTAGTCAATGTGTTATCTAGTCAATGTGTTATCTAGTCAATGTGTTATATAGTCAATGTGTTATCTAGTCAATGTGTTATCTAGTCAATGTGTTATCTAGTCAATGTGTTATCTAGTCAATGTGTTATATAGTCAATGTGTTATCTAGTCAATGTGTTATCTAGTCGATGTGTTATCTAGTCAATGTGTTATATAGTCAATGTGTTATCTAGTCGATGTGTTATCTAGTCAATGTGTTATCTAGTCAATGTGTTATCTAGTCGATGTGTTATCTAGTCAATGTGTTATCTAATCAATGTGTTATTTAGTCAATGTGTTAGAGGAGGTAAGTATCACTGCACAGACTGGCTTTAGGTTTGCCTTCATTGAACATACGTGTTAGTATGGGCAGGATGGGGATGAACAGCACAATATTATGTAAGATCTGCTAAATGTGTGTTTATTAAGATTCACAGGTGGATTGAAGTGGATGCATTATATTGTATTATATGTCTGTCTGTCTTTCTGTTTTTCATAGACTGTGTGTATATACTAATAATAATAATAATAATGATATTAATATTTAAATGATAATAATAATGAATATTGTTGTCATATTATTGATTGTAAGTTTAGGTGTTAGGATAGAGATTGTTAGTTTAGGTGTTAGGATAGAGATGGTTAGTTTAGGTACGTTTTAGGTATTAGGAGTTAGGTTAGAGAGAATTACCGATGGTTCTGTAGCTCCTCCTGTTTGTGTCACTAACATGGAGATTATCTTTTTTTATGGTTAAAGTTTATTGCAAATGTGTCACTCAGGGAGGAACCACATCCTTACACAGGATGTGGTATCAGCTTGTACAGGAAGCCTCTTCACTCAACACACACATCACACACACACACACACAAATTAATAAATTATATATATATTTATAAAACACTATTACTCCTTTTCATATACAATAGTTTACATGCATATTATACATTTACATGTATAGTTTGGATGTACATAGTATTGACATTTATCTTGCCTCATGGACACATGCTCATTTAGTACAGTTTGAAATACATACAGTATTTCGCTCGAGTACATCGCTCGAGCGATGTACATCGCTCGAGTACATCGCTCGTCCAAGACCCAGCTCTTCACGGCTCTGGCTCCACAGTGGTGGAATGAACTCCCGTCTCATGTCAGGACGGCAGAGTCCCTCGCCAGCTTCCGCAAGAGACTCAAGACCCACCTGTTCAGAGTCCACCTGGACTCTCCTTGAACCCTCCTTCTCCTTTCTGAAACCCCTAAACTTGCTTAAGTCCTGACATTAATAGCTCTTAGCATGTTGTATATGTTAGCAAGTGTATGTCCTTAATGTTGTTAACACGCTCTTATCACAGCTACTTAAGCAGGTGACCTAGCAGTACGAAATTGTGTTATTCATCTTGTCAATATGAATACTTGTGAACTGCTGTATTTATATGTTTGCGTACCCCAGTGTTATGCTATTGTCTGCTTCAACTAATGTACACCTTGTAAGTCGCTTTGGATAAAAGCGTCTGCCAAATGCCCTAAATGTAAATGTAAATGTAAATACAGTATATATTGAATCCGATTGTGTTTATTCAGATTAAGACTAATGAAGACTAATGTGTACAGAATACATCACACCCACATATGAGTTTTACTTTTACACTTGAAATAGATTGTAAGGTCGATATGTTATCTAATGGATATGTTATCTAGTGGATATGTTATCTAATGGATATGTTATCTAGTGGATGTGTTATCTAGTCAATGTGTTATCTAGTTAATGTGTTATCTAGTCAATTGTATTATCTGCCTTACGGAGACATGGATGTCGGAGGGGGTTACCGACGCAGCTATCGAGCCGACGGGATTTTCCGTACACCGGGCGGACAGAACAAAGGCTCTCTCCGGTAAAGATCGCGGAGGGGGGGTATGTCTCATGATAAACAGATCTTGGTGCAACCAAAGTCATGTACATCCCCTCAAGTCCTTCTGTTCCCCGGACCTGGAGTACCTGATGCTTATGTGCCGTCCATACTGGCTACCTCGGGAGTTTACAGCGGTAACCGTGACCGCTGTTTACATTCCCCCACAAGCCAACACGGACACAGCGCTGAAGGAACTGTACGGGGCTATCAGCGAACAGGAGTCGGCCCACCCCGAGGCTGCTCTCATCGTGGCGGGGGACTTCAACAAGGCGAACCTGAAGAAGGTTCTCCCGAAGTTCTACCAACACATAAAGAGCAACACACGGGGCGAGCGGATCCTCGACCACTGCTACACTCCCTTCCGGGATGGCTACAAGGCCCTCCTCCGCCCACCGTTCGGCAAATCAGATCACCGCTCTATCCAGCTACTCCCCGCCTATAGGCAGAGACTGAAGCAGCAACCGATCGCTGTGAGGGAGGTCCAATGCTGGTCGGACCAATCAGATTCTACGCTGCAGGATTGTTTTGATCACGCTGACTGGCACATGTTCCGCGTTGCCTCGGACAATAACATCAACGAGTACGCGTCGTCGGTCACCGGGTTCATCAAGAAGTGCATAGATGACGTTGTTCCGACCAAGTCGGTTCGGATATATCCCAACCAGAAACCGTGGATTAACGGCGATGTTCGCGCTGCCCTACATGCCCTACAGGCGGATGTGCGCCGCACCTTTAAGCGGCTGAACATCCGTAAGGCGGCAGGCCCCGACGACATCCCGGGCCGCGTCCTCAGAGCATGCGCAGACCAGTTGGCAGGAGTCTTTGCAGACATCTTCAACCTCTCCCTGTCCCAGGCTGTTGTCCCCGCGGTCTTCAAGATATCCACCATCGTGCCTGTCCCTAAACAAACCAAGGTAACATGCCTGAATGACTACAGACCTGTGGCCCTCACCTCGATCGTTAGCAAATGCTTCGAGAGGTTGGTCAAGGACTTTATTTGCTCCGTGTTACCTACCACGCTGGACCCATGGCAATTTGCATATCGTCAAAATAGATCCACGGACGACGCAATTGCCATGGCCCTCCACACTGCCCTTTCCCACCTGGAGGGGAAGAACTGTTATGTGCGAATGCTGTTTGTGGACTACAGCTCAGCATTCAACACAATAGTTCCTGCCAAGCTCGACACCAAGCTGAGAGGTCTAGGCGTACCCCCATCCATGTGCAGCTGGATACTGAACCTCCTGTCGGACCGCCGCCAGGTGGTGAGGATGGGCAGCACCACATCAGAGCCACTGACCCTCAACACGGGAGCCCCCCAGGGATGCGTGCTGAGCCCTCTCCTCTACTCCCTCTACACCCACGACTGCATGGCTATGCACAGCTCCAACGTCATCGTCAAGTTTGCTGACGACACGACAGTGATGGGCCTGATCGCCGGCGACGACGAGACAGCCTACAGGGAGGAGGTCGGATCGCTGGAGCAGTGGTGCCAGGAGAACAGCCTCGCCCTCAACGTCAAGAAGACCAAGGAGCTGATCGTGGACTTCAGGAGGCAGAGGGGAGAGCACAGCCCTATCTCCATCGACGGCGTTGCAGTAGAGAGGGTCAGCAGCTTCAAGTTCCTCGGTGTGCACATCTCCGAGGACCTCACATGGTCCACGCACACCACACACGTGGTGAAAAGGGCCCAACAACGCCTGTATTTTCTCAGGCGTCTGAAGAAATTCAGCATGGGCCCCCGCATCCTGAGAACATTCTACAACGGCACCATCGAGAGTGTTCTGACAGGGTGTATCACCGCCTGGTACGGGAACTGCACGGCACTCGAGCGCAGAGCGCTTCAAAGGGTGGTGCGGACGGCCCAGTATATCGTTGGAGGTGAGCTCCCCTCCCTCCTGGACATTTACAACCAGCGGTGCGTGGCCAAGGCCAAAAGAATTATAAAAGACATTGCCCACCCCAGCCACGAACTTTACTCACTATTACCGTCAGGCAGGCGATACCGCAGTATCAAGTGTCGTACAAATAGGCTTAGAGATAGCTTCCACAGTCAGGCCATCAGGCTGCTGAACAAGGGCGTATAACATATAACAATGTATATTTTATTACATTGATTTATATATATATATTGCTCTTTTTTGTGCTGATTTTTGCATTTTATAAATTGCATTTTTTATTTTTATTTTATATTCTTTATTCTATTTTTTATTCTATTTTTATCTATTTTTATTTTATCTTATTTTATAACTGCTGTCTGTCGTCGGGTATTGCACACAAGAATTTCACATCACTGCTTTATACTAAACTGTAAACTGTGAAGTGACAATTAACTTGACTTGACTTGACTTGACTTGATGTGTTATCTAGTCAATGTGTTATCTATTCAATGTGTTATCTAGTCAATGTGTTATCTAGTCAATGTGTTATCTAGTCAATGTGTTATCTAGTCGATGTGTTCACAGTTACAGTCTGTCCTTTATCACAGCTACAGTCTGTCCTTTATCACAGCTACAGTCTGTCCTTTATCACAGCTACAGCCTGTCCCTTATCACAGCTACAGTCTGTCCCTTATCACAGCTACAGTCTGTCCCTTATCACAGCTACAGTCTGTCCCTTATCACAGCTACAGTCTGTCCTTTATCACAGCTACAGTCTGTCCTTCATCCCATTATGGCAGAAGAGAATCTGCTCTTACCAGACATGCTGGGGTTGTTCTGCGGTGTCCTGCATGCAGAATTGAGTGTATCATCAGTATAAAGTTGAACGTGGTATCGACACAATGCTGTGTGTCTGAGGAGTCTGACCTGGGCACCTCTTCATGGACACAACTGGTAGAACGATGGTCCCGACAACACACAGGACGACCCCCGAGGCCCAGAGGTAGGTTCTCAGAGTCGCCCCACCGGAGGGCTCTGCACCCGTAGCTGGAAAGAACACACTGAGGAAATACTACCATGCTGCTATTGTACTGAGAGAATAATAATAATAATAATAATAATAATAATACAAACACTACAGCACTAACATTATTGGACTGTTGTAGATGTACTAGTGTGATGTACAAGCCACTTTACCTTGTAAATGTACTACATTAAATACTATAGTAAAGTAGTGTAATGTAGGAGCCACTGTACCTGGTAAATGTACTAAAGTGAATACTATAGTAAAGTAGTGTAATGTACAAGCCACTCTACCTGGTAAATGTACTAAAGTAAATACGTTAGTAAAGTAGTGTAATGTAGGAGTAAAATGTACCGTTGTCTCCTTGATCAAACATCACCGTTGTGACATCAGGGCTTTCTGTAAAAACCAACTAAATTAATCAATCAAAATGTACAACAAGAGAAAATGTTGTGGGCTCCAGCATGAACAGAATGCTGGGGCCCACAGTACGTACAATACACAAATAAACAAACGCCAAAACACAATGATGCCAGAATCAGTGGCTGGTCACAGGGCCCCTCCTGACACACAAACGCTCTGGATGACAATCACATCGTCTTTACCCTTTATGTGGTCGGAGATGTGATCGTAACATCTTTAAGCGTTAGCCTCGGGAGGCGGACAGGGGACAGGGGACAGGGGACAGGGGACAGGGGACAGGGGACAGGGGACAGGGGACAGGGGACAGGGGACAGGGGACTGGGGACTGGGGACTGGGGACTGGGGACAGGGGGGACAGGGGACTGGGGACTGGGGACTGGGGACTGGGGGGGGATTCAAACCGTTGACCTGTTGAAGGCAGCCATGGATGCCATGCCTCCATGTCTCCTAATGGGGTCTGTGTGGACCACTACAGGAGAGACAGTGGGCCCGACATAAACCTCAAACTGCTGCAATGCCATGGAATCATAGGCCATGGGGTAGAGTCCTGTCTCCGAAGAGCATTCAGCTTCTTGGAGAGAACCCCCACCCAGGATTAAGACCAAAAAAACTAAAACAAATAAGAAATAACAAAAGTAATCTAAACACAGTGATTGATACTCAAAGCCTACAGAGGGTAAACATCCAGGAGGCTCAACAGACCCAATATTAGATTAGATTAGATTCTAATTTATTGTCATGTCACAGTACAGTACAGCGAAAATAATTTAGTATCTAACCAGAATGCACATGTTGCAGTAAAGTGCATGGTAATATATAATGTACAGTTTACAGTTTGTAAAAGTTGTCTACTAGGTATTAAGTGGGCTATGAGCATAATAATAATAGGTCAAGTCAAGTCAAGTCAAGTCAAGTGTTATTGTCACTTCACAGTTTACACAAGTATAAAGCAGTGGTGTGAAAATCTTATCTGCAATACCCGACGACAGACAGCAGTTATAAAAATAGATAAAAATAGAATAAAAATAGAACAGAATAAAGTAAAAAAATATAAATGCAATTCATAAAATGCAATATATCGGCACAGAAAAAGAGCAATAAGTATATATAAATCTATTTAATAAAATATACATTGTTATATGCTATACACCCTTGTTCAGCAGCCTGATGGCCTGACTGTGGAAGCTGTCTCTGAGTCTATTTGATACCACTTGATACTGAGGTATCGCCTGCCTGACGGTAACAGTGAGTACAGTTCGTGGCTGGGGTGGGCAATGTCTTTATGATGCGTTTGGCCTTGGCCACGCACCGCTGGGACTGTATATATATATATACAGATAAGTAAGTATTTTTTTTAGGTAGTGATCAGGGCTGTGCAGTTATTGAAAGCAGGATACATATATATAAATGTAAATGTATATACAGGTGAGCATATATAAATGTATGGCATATATAAATGTATATACAGGAGCAGGGATTTGCAGTTCTATCAACAGTTGGAGATTAAAATATATATAGCGGGTACAGTAAAAATGTGTACACATTAACAGGTATCTTATTAATAAATATGTAAACTATAGAGAGGTAGGTAGTTGTGATACAGGTTGTATGCACCACTTAGGCAGGAGAGGAACAGAAAGGATTGCAACAAGATGGCACACATCCACCAAAACTCAACAAGCAACTCATGGGGGATGTTTTTCACTTCCTCATCTTACTTCTCATCTCACAGCTTCATCATTATGGAATTGTGTGTATATATATGTATATATATGTATATATATATATATGTATACATACTGTGCATATATACTGTATATATGCTCTTTATATGTATGCAGGGAGTATTGTACCTTTTTTACTTTCAATTGTACAATTACAATGGATGATGTTAAATTAGGATTTATAAAGTACCTATATAACCTTATGGTCATGGTGATAAGTGTATGTGTGTATGTGTGTGTGAGAGAGAGAGAGAGAGAGAGAGAGAGAGAGAGAGAGAGAGAGAGAGAGAGAGAGAGAGGGTCTGGATACCTCCGTCAGGTGGTCCCATCGGGTCTGAAAGGCGGGAGTGGTCCTGTCTCCCTGTCCTGCAGACTGTCTCGTTGTAGTTTTGTTCCAGAAGACGGCGGGCTTTTCATTGGGACAGAAAGAGACCGGACACGGCACCTCCAGGCTGTGTCCGGGCCGGACGAGGAACTCCTGGTTACGACGCACATTGATCTGTAGTGAACAGATGGCACTGCACACACCTGCACGGAGGAGCGGATCAACAGAGATTCACTTCACATTCATAGCTAAAGTCTGACGGCAGACAAGCTCAGATCAGGGTGAAGGGAAACCCAGCTAGCAGTAGGCCTGTGTTCAATAAAGAACAATAAACACCAACCACATATGAGAACATACAGTAGAACCACACCAGCTGGCAGTAGGTCTGTGTTCAATAAAGAACAATAAACACCAACCACATATGAGAACATACAGTAGAACCACACCAGCTGGCAGTAGGTCTGTGTTCAATAAAGAACAATACACACCAACCACACATGAGAACATACATTAGAACCACACCAGCTGGCAGTAGGCCTGTGTTCAATAAAGAACAATAAACACCAACCACATATGAGAACATACATTAGAACCACACCAGCTGGCAGTAGGCCTGTGTTAAATGAAGAACAATCCACTCTGATGGTGGGGTCAGCCATGCACATTTCATTATGTGAAACTGAACTGAAAAAGTGTGGAAGCACCGAGGAAGAACAGAGTTTAAAGTAACAGAATTCAGCGAAATAATTCAACAGAACTAAATTCCACTGAACAGAATTTGACTAAACTGAATTCAACTCAACAGAATTCCATTGAAAGAATGAAACCAAAATCATTCAACTGAACTGAATTCAACTGAACTGAATTAGACTGAAGGAACAGGAGCTCGTGTCCTCGTGTTTGTGAGGCTGAGGAGCAGGAGCAGGGAGCAGAGCCTCCTCATGGTGGTGAGGCTGATAAGAGGCAGGGAGCAGAGCCTCCTGATGGTGGTGAGGCTGAGGAGAGGCAGGGAGCAGAGCCTCCTCATGGTGGTGAGGCTGATAAGAGGCAGGGAGCAGAGCCTCCTCATGGTGGTGAAGCTGAGGAGAGGCAGGAAGCAGAGCCTCCTCATGGTGGTGAGGCTGAGGAGAGGCAGGATGCAGAGCCTCCTCATGGTGGTGAAGCTGAGGAGAGGCAGGGAGCAGAGCCTCCTCATGGTGGTGAGGCTGAGGAGAGGCAGGATGCAGAGCCTCCTCATGGTGGTGAAGCTGAGGAGAGGCAGGGAGCAGAGCCTCCTCATGGTGGTGAGGCTGAGGAGAGGCAGGATGCAGAGCCTCCTCATGGTGGTGAGGCTGAGGAGAGGCAGGGAGCAGAGCCTCCTCATGGTGGTGAGGCTGAGGAGAGGCAGGGAGCAGAGCCTCCTCATGGTGGTGAGGCTGAGGAGAGGCAGGAAGCAGAGCCTCCTCATGGTGGTGAGGCTGAGGAGAGGCAGGGAGCAGAGCCTCCTCATGGTGGTGAGGCTGAGGAGAGGCAGGAAGCAGAGCCTCCTCATGGTGGTGAGGCTGAGGAGAGGCAGGGAGCAGAGCCTCCTCATGGTGGTGAGGCTGAGGAGAGGCAGGGAGCAGAGCCTCCTCATGGTGGTGAAGCTGACGAGAGGCAGGAAGCAGAGCCTCCTCGTAGTGGTGAGGCTGAGTAGAGGCAGGAAGCAGAGCCTCCTCGTAGTGGTGAGGCTGAGTAGAGGCAGGAAGCAGAGCCTCCTCGTAGTGGTGAGGCTGAGTAGAGGCAGGAAGCAGAGCCTCCTCGTAGTGGTGTCTTCTGTCTGCTTCTGTCATCTCTTTCTGTCTCCTCAAGCGCTTCCCCCATTTTCTACATGTGTGTGTGTGTGTGTGTGTGTGTGTGTGTGTGTGTGTGTGTGTGTGTGCGTGTGTGTGTGTGTGTGTGTGTGCGTGTGTGTGTGTGTGTGTGTGTATGTGTGTGTGTGTGTGTGTGTGTGTGTGTGTGTGTGTATCTATATATATATCCAGTGTATATTTATATATATATATATATATATATATATATATATGTATATATAGTGTATGTATATGTGTGTATATACAGAATATGTATATGTAGATCTGTTTATATATGTTTGAATGTAGTACATTCTCCCCGCAGTATTAAATTCTAGAACCCAATAGGATAAGAGAACTACACACAGTAACATTTAAACATAAAGACCTGTAGAGGCTAAGCCCACGCTTTAGACCTTTCTGCTATCTTGGTGGAATTGAAGCACACAAAGTTTGTCAGGTGAATAATAGTCCGATACAATTAGTCCAGTTGGAATACAGTGGTTTCCTTTTACTGGTGTCCATTTAACCTGCTTCATCGTCTCATTCACCATACATAATATTACGGTTCACACAATATCTATAGCAAATGTTTGTAATCCCGTGATTGTGTGTGCGCTCCGTGTGTGTGTGGTCAAAAACGGTGTGGCCTTCCGGAGGAACCTCAAACCACCAAACAGGTTCCTACCTTTATACCCACAGTGGTAACTGGCTCCTACATACGAGAGAGAGAGAGAGAGAGAGAGAGAGAGAGAGAGAGAGAGAGAGAGAGAGAGAGAGAGAGAGAGAGAGAGAGAGAGAGAGAGAGAGAGAGAGAGAGAGAGAGAGAGACCTCAGTGAGAAACAGTCACACTACATGCAGCCACCATTCTGAGTAGCTGTCTGTAAAGAGTGGACCAAGATGAGGACGGAGAGAACACACAAAGAATCCAACTTTACATTTTAATAGTTAATACATATTTATTGTTTACATACCTGTATGATACTCGTGTTACATTTGTACTGTACTTACTGTGTGTATATATATATATATATATATATATATATATATATATATATATGTATATAAATTTATCTTCAACTATTGATACAACTACACATCCCTGCTCACTACCTGCTGTCTATACATATACATATACATATACGTATATATATATTTATCTTTTGATACCACTGCATACCCCTGCTCACTACCTGTTTATACTTACCTCTTATATATAAACACCTATAATTCTGCACATGTCTCATACCTCCTCTATAACTTATTTATATTATATTTATACCTATTTTTAGTAGTAGTTTTTTTAGTAGACTGTTTTTACATATTATTCAACAACCGTACATTATATATAACATTATATATAACATTATATATAACATTATATATAACATTATATATAACATTATATATAACCGTGAACTTTACTGCTACATTTGCTCTCTGGTTAGACGCCAAATTCCTTTTGCTGTACTGAACTTTTGCTGTAGTACACTGACAATACATTTGAATCTAATCTAATCTAATCTAATCTAATCTAATCTAATCTAATGCGCCCAAAGTAAGAGCCTGAAAGTTGAAAGGTCAGTGAAGTGTTTGTCCGTGGGGGCGGGGCCATTTGTTGTGGGCGGAGCCAAGAGGAAGCCTAGTTCAGGAAACAGAAGTTAATGTTCACAGAAACCAAACCACCCGACGTGGAGGCAGTTCTCTCTTCCAGGAGAAAATCACAACGCGTTTAGGAACAAAACAGACAGAAACCACAACAAGGTGAGTAAAACAGCACAACTATAAGAGTTATATGCTTATATACTTTATAGTTAAACCCTCTTTTCCCGTTATGGAATTTGACAAATAATGGAGTTGCTCAATACATAAACCATGTCGTCTGTGTCTAGGAATGGCTTCTGCTAACACTTCCTGGTCTGAAGAGAACCTTTCATGTTCCATCTGTCTGGAGGTGTTCAACAGTCCAGTTTCCACACCATGTGGACACAACTTCTGTAGAGCCTGTATTACAAAGTTCTGGGATGACAAAGTCCGGTACAAATGTCCCGTTTGCAACGAGCTTTTCCAAACAAGACCTGATCTACGGGTCAATACCCTCATTTCAGAGATGGTTGATCAGTTTAGACGGTTTGTACCAGAAAAACAGCAGCCTTGTGTTGAACCAGGAGAAGTTCCCTGTGGCGTCTGTACCGGGACCCAGCTGAAGGCTGTGAAGTCCTGCCTAGTGTGTCTTACCTCTTACTGCCACACCCACCTGGAGCCACATCAGAGAGTCTCAGGCCTGAAGAGACATCAGCTGGTCGAGCCTATGGACCGTCTGGAAGACAGGATGTGTAAGATACACAATTATCAAATACTGGAGCTCTTCTGCCAGACTGAACAGGTGTGTGTGTGTCAGTTATGCACAAAGTTGGACCACAAGTCCCACCCTGTTGTACCTCTAAAGGAGGAATATGAAGTGAAGATGGTCCAGCTGGAGAAGATAGAGTCTGATGTTCTGCAGATGATCCAGGAGAGAAAACAAAAGATTAAGGAGATCATAAACACAGTAGAATTGAGCAAAATAAAGTCAGACAGAGAGATAGCCGATGGTCTGCAGGTCCTCGCTGCTCTGATGCGCTGCATTGAAAAGTGTCGGGATGATTTAAACCAAACGGTTAAAGACAAACTGAAATCCACAGAGAAACAAGCTGAAGGCCTCATCAAAGAGCTGGAGCAGGAAATAGAAGATCTGACCAATAGAAGCTCAGAGGTGAAGCAGCTCTCACACACTGAAGACCACCTCCACTTCCTCCAGACCTTCAGATCCCTGGAGAATCCTCCACACACCAGGGACTGGACGAGGGTGGAGGTCCATCCTCCGTCATACGTAGGGACCTTGAGGAGATCCCTGGATCAGCTGGAGGAGACACTGAACATGGACATGAAGAAGCTGCGTGGTGTTGAGCTGAAGAGGGTCCAGCAGTATGGAGTAGAGGTGACTCTAGATCCTGATACAGCTCATCCTAAGCTCATCCTGTCTGATGATGGGAAACAAGTACATCATGGAGGTGTAGGGAAGAAACTCCCAGACAACCCTAAGAGATTTACACAGTATCTAGATGTTCTCACGAGGCAGAGCTTCTCCTCAGGGAGATTCTACTTTGAGGTCCAGGTTAAAGACAAGACTTTATGGGCGTTAGGAGTGGCCAGAGAGTCTGTCAGCAGAAAAGATGCAATCACATCACACACCCCTGAGAATGGGTACTGGTTTCTTCACTTCAAGGGGGATAAGTTGTCATTTAATGACAGCCCTTCTGTCCGTCTCCGTGTGAGAGCTGAGCTCCAGAAGGTGGGGGTGTTTGTTGATTATGACGCAGGTCTGGTCTCCTTCTATGATGTGGAAGCCAGGGCTCATATCTACTCTGCTACTGGCTGCACCTTCAGTGAGCCTCTCTATCCAATCCTCTGTCCATGTTCACATGATGGTGGTAAAAACTCCACCCCTCTGATCATCTCACCTGTCAATCAAACAGACTAGGACCTTTGTTAGATAATAAAATAATCAACATAAACAACTAAGGGGATTGAACATAATCAGATATACTACATTGTTCAAAGTCTGTTTTCTCCTCAATGTTTTTGTTTGTTTAATGATATACAATTGTTTATGTTCTCTCTCTCTCTCTCTCTCTCTCTCTCTCTCTCTCTCGCTCTCTCTCTCGCTCTCGCTCTCGCTCTCGCTCTCTCTCGCTCTCTCTCTCTCTCTTATAAAATCAAACCCATTATGCATGATTACATATACTATATTGTTCAATGTCTGTTTTCTCCTGAATGTTATTTGAGGTTTCATTCTATATAATTGTAAGGTTCATTTGCATATCATGTTGTATATATTGTTAAACAAAACATTTATCTTAGTTCATGTTTGAACAATTTTCTGATTTCAATAAAAATGGAAATAACGTGGGGACATTTTCTGTGGAATATACTCTATATATTCAGTAGAATATGTACATTCTCAGTACAATATGGATTCAGTAGAAGAGGTAAAACAACGATCTACTTTGACCACCAGGGGTCGCACTTTTCCTCCAAACGGTGCAGACTTGAATCTGATCAACAACAAAACAAGCAGAGGAGGAGATTTCCCATTCACTCCATCGACTGGTTTATTTCACAGACTGTAGAACAGATTTACATCAAGTCTCCTAAGCCAGTACATCTAAATGGACTCATTCAGTAAGTTCATTGGGTGGTATGCTTTTTAATATATATATATATATATATATATATATATATAAATAAATATATATAAGTGATCCTTTTATCAGCTTTGTCGTGTGATAAAATGTACATATATCATTTAATCACAGTACAAAGCTGACATAAGCATCAACTCCCTCCACGTGACGTTATCCAACGAACCACGTGACGTATTAACAAAGTCTCAGTAAAGGTCCCCGTGGTGACGCTCCTTCATGTGGGGGGTCGTCGTGCCCACCTCTCCGTCTCTCTCGGAGGGGGTCCCCACACACACACACACACACACACACACACACACACACACACACACACACACACACACACACACACACACACACACACACACCAGGGCGGCAGTATAGATCAGGAGGTAGAGCGGTCGCCTCACAAGCTGCTGGTTTGCTCCCCGCCTCCTTTTATCAAATACAACCTGTGGAGGTGTCCCTGAGCAAGACCCCCTAACCCTGACCGCTCCTGACCTGCTGGCTGTCTCCTTGATGGCTGACTCCGCCGTCTGTGGATGAATGGGTGGATGAATGGGTGAATGTGAGCCATGACTTGTAAAGCACTTAGAGTGGCCGCACTGGTTAGAAAAGCGCTCTATAAATGCAGTCCGTTTACCATTTACCAAGGGAGAAGGGAGACGGAGGAGAAGAGACCTAGGAAGGACTACGTGTGTGTGTGTGTGTGTGTGTGTGTGTGTGTGTGTGTGTGTGTGTGTGTGTGTGTGTGTGTGTGTGTGTGTGTGTGTGTGTATTTTGATTGCCCGTTCTGGTACGAGGCGTCTGAGTTGTCATCCACGCACGCACATACTGTCACAGGGTTAGGTTTGGACCCAAGAGCTGCACACAGACACCAAAGGCAGATAGTGGTATTTATTGCGATAAATATCACACAGACAGGGACAGGCAGAGACGTAGTCGGGGACAGGCAGGTGATCAGAACCAGGGCAGGGTAGATGAACCAGGCAGGGGCAGGCAGAGGCGTAGTCAGGGACAGGCGGTAGATCGAGAACCAGGCAGAGCAGACAAACCAGGCAGGGACCGGCGGAGGCGTAGTCAGGGACAGGCGGTAGATCGGGAACCAGACAGGGCGGGCGGGTCCAGGACAGGCAGGGTCAGCGACGGGAAATCGGTCCGGAGGTAAACACTGAGAGTCTTGCATTAGTCAAGGAACAATCTGGCAAAGCATGAGTGTGCGGGTAGACTTAATTAGGCCGGCTGATTATCATGCGCTGCAGGTGTGGGGGAAATGTAAATGCGGGTTGACGCTGCCCCCTAGTGGAGGCAGGGTGAATAGCCATTGTGACACATACATTGTGGCACATTTTATGCAAATGCCTTCCCATTGATATCGTAGCGTGTGTAGAGTGTTAATAGTCATTTAGTTACTTGACAGTTTAGTACACAATTTATTTAGGCACTGCTGTTGGGGCGAGAGACCGCCCCTTCCGTGTGTGTGTGTGTGTGTGTGTGTGTGTGTCGTAAGGGGGAGGAGGGGGGGGGGCTTCCTGTAAATGCTGAGCGAGTCACATTAAAACGTTCTGCTCACCTGACCAGCGGAGCGTGGATCAACGGTTGTGTTCCATTTCAGGGTCTGCAGCCTTAAGGCTTAAGGCCGCTTCCGAAGGCTGCTTCTAAAACGTGTTAAATGGGACGGTCTAGCCTACGGAGTACTTCCTGAATGCGTCACTAGCTGCGTCACGAAGCGCCACGCCCACCGTCGCCGCGCTCTGACCAGAGCCGCGGAGATAGTCCCAGAAGCTTATGAGAGGTTGATACGAGGGAAATCGATTGAGTATTAAAAATGTCCCCAGACAGGCGTATTTAGTTTAGTTTATTAGTCATTATAATTGATGAACTTAAGGAACTGGAGCTTCACCGCCGGCGTCAACGTGTCATGTTATTTCGGCTA
Organism: Muraenolepis orangiensis; assembly: GCA_027704905.1. NCBI lineage: Eukaryota > Metazoa > Chordata > Actinopteri > Gadiformes > Muraenolepididae > Muraenolepis > Muraenolepis orangiensis. The sequence goes on along the minus strand of JANIIK010001569.1, from coordinate 71,644 downwards.
AGAGAGAACCATGGGTAAATAAAGATTGGTTAATATTGGTGAAGTTATAATTCCTATTAATATATATATATATATATATATATATATATATATATATATATACACATATGCATATATATACATATGCATATAAATACATATACACACATATATATACATATACACATATATACATATATACATATATATATATATATATATACATATATACATACATATATACATATATATATACATTTATATATATATATATATATATATATATACATATGCATATATATACGTATATATATATATATATACATATATACATATATATATATGTATACATATATACATAAATATATGTATATACATATACACAATGTTCCCTCTAATTTTTCATGTGTCTGGGCATACACACCAGCTCCCTGAGCGCACTGAGGACCACTGCATACACACCAGCTCCCTGAGCACACTGAGGACCACTGCATACACACCAGCTCCCTGAGCACACTGAGGACCACTGCATACACACCAGCTCCCTGAGCACACTGAGGACCACTGCATACACACCAGCTCCCTGAGCACACTGAGGACCACTGCATACACACCAGCTCCCTGAGCGCACTGAGGACCACTGCATACACACCAGCTCCCTGAGCACACTGAGGACCACTGCATACACACCAGCTCCCTGAGCCCACTGAGGACCACTGCATACACACCAGCTCCCTGAGCACACTGAGGACCACTGCATACACACCAGCTCCCTGAGCACACTGAGGACCGCTGCATACACACCAGCTCCCTGAGCCCACTGAGGACCACTGCATACACACCAGCTCCCTGAGCACACTGAGGGCCACTGCATACACACCAGCTCCCTGAGCTCACTGAGGACCACTGCATACACACCAGCTCCCTGAGCACACTGAGGACCACTGCATACACACCAGCTCCCTGAGCGCACTGAGGACCACTGCATACACACCAGCTCCCTGAGCTCACTGAGGACCACTGCATACACACCAGCTCCCTGAGCCACTGAGGACCACTGCATACACACCAGCTCCCTGAGCGCACTGAGGACCACTGCATACACACCAGCTCCCTGAGCACACTGAGGACCACTGCATACACACCAGCTCCCTGAGCACACTGAGGACCACTGCATACACACCAGCTCCCTGAGCACACTGAGGACCACTGCATACACACCAGCTCCCTGAGCACACTGAGGACCACTGCATACACACCAGCTCCCTGAGCACACTGAGGACCACTGCATACACACCAGCTCCCTGAGCACACTGAGGACCACTGCATACACACCAGCTCCCTGAGCACACTGAGGACCACTGCATACACACCAGCTCCCTGAGCACACTGAGGACCACTGCATACACACCAGCTCCCTGAGCACACTGAGGACCACTGCATACACACCAGCTCCCTGAGCCACTGAGGACCACTGCATACACACCAGCTCCCTGAACACACTGAGGACCACTGCATACACACCAGCTCCCTGAGCCCACTGAGGACCACTGCATACACACCAGCTCCCTGAGCACACTGAGGACCACTGCATACACACCAGCTCCCTGAGCACACTGAGGACCACTGCATACACACCAGCTCCCTGAGCCCACTGAGGACCACTGCATACACACCAGCTCCCTGAGCCCACTGAGGACCACTGCATACACACCAGCTCCCTGAGCCCACTGAGGACCACTGCATACACACCAGCTCCCTGAGCTCACTGAGGACCACTGCATACACACCAGCTCCCTGAGCACACTGAGTACCACTGCATACACACCAGCTCCCTGAGCACACTGAGGACCACTGCATACACACCAGCTCCCTGAGCACACTGAGGACCACTGCATACACACCAGCTCCCTGAGCACACTGAGGACCACTGCATACACACCAGCTCCCTGAGCACACTGAGGACCACTGCATACACACCAGCTCCCTGAGCCCACTGAGGACCACTGCATACACACCAGCTCCCTGAGCACACTGAGGACCACTGCATACACACCAGCTCCCTGAGCACACTGAGGACCACTGCATACACACCAGCTCCCTGAGCTCACTGAGGACCACTGCATACACACCAGCTCCCTGAGCCCACTGAGGACCACTGCATACACACCAGCTCCCTGAGCACACTGAGGACCACTGCATACACACCAGCTCCCTGAGCACACTGAGGACCACTGAGGACCACTGTGAGCAACATCAGATGTGCTGTGGCCACACACCAGTTCAAAACGTGGATCATAGCAAGTTACATGGCTTATTAAAAGAATCAAATTACAGCAGCAATTTTCACTAGTTTACTTTTAATATAAGTGATTTGACAAACTTTAAAGGAAAAAGACAAAAATCTTGTTGTTCATGAGATGTGTAGTATGTTTTATGTGAGAGTCCTGCTTGGCCATGGGAAGAGTCTTGCTTTGGCCTGTGTGAGGTCCTGTTGTGGCCTGTGTGAGGGTCCTGTTGTGGCCTGTGTGAGGGTCCTGCTTGGCCATGGGAGGAGTCTTGCTTTGGCCTGTGTGAGGTCCTGTTGTGGCCTGTGTGAGGTCCTGTTGTGGCCTGTGTGAGGTCCTGTTGTGGCCTGTGTGAGGTCCTGTTGTGGCCTGTGTGAGGGTCCTGTTGTGGCCTGTGTGAAGGTCCTGTTGTGGCCTGTGTGAGGGTCCTGTTGTGGCCTGTGTGAGGTCCTGTTGTGGCCTGTGTGAGGTCCTGTTGTGGCCTGTGTGAGGGTCCTGTTGTGGCCTGTGTGAGGTCCTGTTGTGGCCTGTGTGAGGGTCCTGTTGTGGCCTGTGTGAGGTCCTGTTGTGGCCTGTGTGAGGTCCTGTTGTGGCCTGTGTGAGGTCCTGTTGTGGCCTGTGTGAGGTCCTGTTGTGGCCTGTGTGAGGGTCCTGTTCTGGAGGAAATGATACATATACACCTTTCAGACATAACATTTTGTTCACATTAAAACATTCACATTTTGCACAATGACGTGTGCTGTAGCTTGTGATACAGTGTCAATTCCTGTAACTCTGTCTGTAAAATATGTAATTACTCAGTTTTTTATTATCATTTCTACTACCCATAAATTATCTAGTAGTAACATAATTTAATGATTAATATCCATAAACAAAAAATATTAATAAATGTCACTAGAATATGCACAAATCTGACTTAAATTTTACCTTATTTTTCACGTCTGTCCTTCTCACTTCTCCAATGGTTGTACACTTTGTCCAGGTTGATGGCTTCGTCTGCTTCTTGCTTTGACTTTATGCGCATCAGCTGGTCCAAATGTGCCACTTCAAGACCATTTCTGGATGCTGTTTTGATACGATTCATTAAACTGAATCCTCTCGTAACTCCGCCGCACTGTTGTTAGCTAGCTAACCTGCACGGCGCGAATGGGCAGGGCAATAGTGTCAATGCTATGATTGGCTGCGTAGCGTAAGTTAACCGAATCGTATCATTGGCTGGACACCTGTCACTCACTGAGTTACGTTGCAAAATAGTACAGAAAACAAAATTATTATTATTATTATTGGTTTAATTGATTAGATAAGATTAGGACTAATATTAGATATTAATTAATACGTTTATGTTGAATTTTATTTTATGCGCTGCATAGATTTTCTTGTGCGCTGAGAATGTGCGAGCAGTGCGCGATTGCCCAAGCGCGCAGCTTAGAGGGAACATTGGTCTGGACCTCTCTTAACTCTACCTTAGCGATGTTGTCAGCTCACTCCGCTAGTGGCCACCACTGTTCCGACCCGCAAGCCTCTGAAATTGGCTGTTGGCCTAGTTTAATTTCAATCTGTGAATCAATATGTAGTTCATAACGGTAATAATATACAACAAAAATACCACATTAATGGGAATGTTTTCATGCCGAAATTGTACATTACGGTGGATACATTTTGCACTTTATTTAACATGAAATCGCCTCTTAAACTCCTAAAACTCGAAAACAGTCTTCAAGATTCAGCGCCACCTCATCCAGCATGACCTCCATCTCCACATTGGTGACGCTGGCGGACCGCTTTTTGCGATGTTTTTGCCCTGACATCAGTGGCGTAGCGGAGGCCCCCGCACACCCCGCGGTGCGGGGGAGCCCCGGAGTTTAGGAGGCCCCCACCCCCAGGGCCCCCCCCCTACCTGTTAAGTTGCTAGGCACCACGGTTTGACTGGCCATCTGGCATACCTGCCGGCCCGGACCACCACCCTACCATCGGACTTCACGATCGCGTCAACCCCCCCCCCCCCCCCCCGTTGGACTTCACGATCGCGTCAACCCCCCCGTTGGACTTCATGACCTGCGGGGGAGCCCCGAAATATTGCATATATATAAATATACACATATACATATGTTGCTTCTTCTTTAGCAAACTTCTTGAGCAGGGGGACCTTGCGGGCGCTGCAGGATTTTAATCCATTACAGCGTAGTGTGTTACCAATAGTTTTCTTGGTGACTGTGGTCCCAGCTGCCTTGAGATCATTAACAAGTTCCTCCCGTGTAGTTCTTGGCTGATCCCTCACCGTTCTCATGATCCTCGATACCCCACGAGGCGAGATCTTGTGTGGAGCCCCAGACCGAGGGCAATTGATGGTCATTGTGTATGTGTATATATATATACATACATTTTTTTTTTTTTTTACATATTTACATATTTATACATATACATATATATATATACATATATATATATACACACATATATATACACATATATATATATACATATATATATATACATATACATACATATATATATATATACATATATACATATACACACATATATATACACATATATATATATATATATATATATATATATATAATATATATATATATATATATATATGTGTGTGTGTATATATATACACACACACACACTGGCGTCCTGGGAGACCAGCTGGCCCGCGCCAGCGCTTCCCATATGCGGCTCCCGACATCTCCGAAATCGCCGTAGCATATTTCTAAACAGGCTTTATTTGGATAAACTGGCAACATATGTATAATCTACATAGGTACATTGTCGCGTAATAAAATAATAAAACTTAATAAAGTCACTTGATTACAGTCCTACAGCGAGATCTAAAACAGCTTTTAGCCGGGCTCAAATTCTCTACTGGTTGGAAAGAAATGCATTCTGGGATATGCTGGGTCAGAAGTCTGCAGAAGTCTGCATCGATGCACACTTAAATTTCGGAGAAATAAGGCTGCATTTGAAGGCTGCATTTGAAGGAGCCTACGGAATGGGACAGCCTCGTCACGGCTGCTGTGACGTAAGCGGCCTTCAAATGAGGCCTAAAAGGATGCAGACCCTGAAATGGAACACAGCCAGAGAGTATATCCCATAGAAAATGTTTTGTTTATCAATATATACAACATGATATGCAAATGAACCCTACAATTGTACAGAATGAAACCTCAAACAACATTCAGGAGAAAACAGACATTGAACGATATAGTATATGCAATCATTTATAATGGGTTTTATTTTATAAGAGAAAGGCTTATTATTATGTCTTCATGAATGGAGTTTTCAGAGAGAGAGAGAGAGAGAGAGAGAGAGAGAGAGAGAGAGAGAGAGAGAGAGAGAGAGAGAGAGAGAGAGAGAGTACAGAAACAATTGTATATCATTAAACAAACAAAAACATTGAGGAGAAAACAGACTTTGAACAATGTAGTATATCTGATTATGTTCAATCACGTTAGTTGTTTATGTTGATTATTTAATTAATTAACAAAGGTCTTAGTCTGTTTGATTGACAGGTGAGATGATCAGAGGGGTGGAGTTTCTACCATCATAAGGTTCCTGAAAACACAACCTGGGTTCCTGAAACTCCTCTGATCCGTCCTCCCGGTATCCAGACCCCTCCCCGTCCCGGACCACGCGCCCGTCTACTCCCTGCCGGTACACCACCTAGGTTCCCAAAAAAACACCATCTGGGTTTCATTTAAAACACTACCTGTGTTCCCAAAACACCAACTTGGATCCTCAAAACACCAACTGGGGTCCCCAAAAACCCCAACTGGGTCCCCTTAAAAATACCACCTCTGTTCCCAAAAACACCACCTCGGTTCGCAAAAACACCACCTGGGTTCCTAAAAACACCACCTGGGTTCCCAAAAACACCACCTGGGTTCCCAGAAACACCACCTGTGTTCCCCAAAACACCAGCTGGGTTCCCCAAAACACCACTTGGGTTTCCAAAAAAACACCATCTGGGTTTCATTTAAAACACTACCCGTGTTCCCCAAAACACCACCTTGGTTCCTCAAAACACCAACTGGGGTCCCCAAAAACACCAACTGGGTCCCCTTAAAAACATCACCTCTGTTCCCAAAAACACCACCTGGGTTCCTAAAAACACCACCTGGGTTCCCAAAAAAAACACCTGGGTTCCCCAAAACACCACCTGGGTTCCCTAAAACACCACCTAGGTTCCAGAAACACCAACTGGGTTCCTGAAACACCACCTTGGTTCCCAAAAAACACCACTTGGGTCCCTTAAAAACACCACCTTGGTTCCAAAAACACCACATGTGTTCCCAAAAACACCACCTGGGTTCCCTTAAAAACACCACCTGTGTTCCCCAAAACACCACCTGGGTTCCTAAAAACACCACCTGGGTTCCCAAAAAAACCACCTGGGTTCCCCAAAACACCACCTGGGTTCCCTAAAACACCACCTAGGTTCCAGAAACACCAACTGGGTTCCTGAAACACCACCTTGGTTCCCAAAAAACACCACATGTGTTCCCAAAAAAACCACCTGGGTTCCCCAAAACACCACCTGGGTTCCCTAAAACACCACCTAGGTTCCAGAAACACCAACTGGGTTCCTGAAACACCACCTTGGTTCCCAAAAAACACCACTTGGGTCCCTTAAAAACACCACCTTGGTTCCAAAAACACCACATGTGTTCCCAAAAACACCACCTGGGTTCCCTTAAAACACCACCTGTGTTCCCCAAAACACCACCTGGGTTCCTAAAAACACCACCTGGGTTCCCAAAAAAAACACCTGGGTTCCCCAAAACACCACCTGGGTTCCCTAAAACACCACCTAGGTTCCAGAAACACCAACTGGGTTCCTGAAACACCACCTTGGTTCCCAAAAAACACCACTTGGGTCCCTTAAAAACACCACCTTGGTTCCAAAAACACCACATGTGTTCCCAAAAACACCACCTGGGTTCCCTTAAAAACACCACCTGGGTTCCCTTAAAAACACCACCTTTGTTCCCAAAAATACCACCTGGGTTCCCTTAAAAACACCACCTTTGTTCCCAAAAACACCACCTGGGTTCCCCAAACCCCCACCTGGGTTCCCTTAAAAACACCACCTTTGTTCCCAAAAACACCACCTGGGTTCCCTTAAAAACACCACCTTTGTTCCCTTAAAAACAACACCTGGGTTCCCAAAACCCCCACCTGGGTCCTTTAAAAACACCACCCATGTTCCCAAAAACACCACCTGGGTTCCCAAAAAACCTACCTGTGTTCCCAAAAAGACCACCTGGGTTCCAAATACACCACCTTAGTTCCTAAAAACACCACCTGGGTTCCCCAAAACACCACCTGGGTTGCCAAAAAAACACCATCTGGGTTCCCAAAAACACCACCTTTGTTCCCAAAAACACCATCTGGGTTCCCAAAACACCCACTGGGTTCCCTTAAAAACACCACCTAGGTTCCCGAATACACCACCTGTGTTCCCAAAAACACCACCTGGTTTCCCTTAAAATCACCAACAGGGTTCCCAAAATCCCCACCTGGGTGCCCTTAAAAACACCACCTGTTTTCCTAAAAACACCACCTGTGTTCCCAAAAACACCACCTGGCTTCCAAAAAAACCCACCTGTGTTGGGCTCTGAAAGCCCTTTCAATGTGGCATTCAAAGAGTTCAAGGGTTCCTTGTTACGAGTCACATGACCACCAAACACCCCCCCCCCCCCCCCCGCAGAAGGCCGACCAATCAGAGCAGACTGCTGGATGCCTTCTCAGGGCCTTAAGCTCCGCGATAACGTTCTCCACAATGAATGAATGTCTTCTGTCCGCTGGTACGGTGAACGGGGGGGCGTACACAGCCTGCACACACACACATGCACACACATGCACACACAAACACACATGCACACATATACACACACATACACGCACACACACCCACACACACATGCACACACACACACATGCACACACACACACACATGCACACACACACACATGCACACACATGCACACACACATGCACGCACACACACACATGCACACACACACACACACACACACACACACACACACTATGAGTGCAGTGTGTATCACAGTCTATCTTTGCCAAGCTGAGGTGATACTGATATATATCTTCAGTGCTCACACATACAAATATACACACACACACACACACACACACACACACACTCAATCTCACTCCAACCAGGTAGCAAGTGGCTACAGAGGAAGCCACACATATGGTATTGCTATTTAGCTGAACAGTAGTTTATAAATACTTTATATATATTATGTTCCTCGGCCTCTAGGTGGTTCCCGGTAGAGACTAGCATGTAGTTCCTCTAACGGCCTCTAGGTGGTTCCCGGTAGAGACTAGCATGTAGTTCCTCTAACGGCCTCTAGGTGGTTCCCGGTAGAGACTAGCATGTAGTTCCTCTAACAGCCTCTAGGTGGTTCACAGTAGAGACTAGCATGTAGTTCCTCTAACGGCCTCTAGGTGGTTCAGGGTAGAGACTAGCATGTAGTTCCTCTAACGGCCTCTAGGTGGTTCCCGGTAGAGACTAGCATGTAGTTCCTCTAATGGCCTCTAGGTGGTTCCCGGTACAGACTAGCATGTAGTTCCTCTAACGGCTTCTAGGTGGTTCCCGGTAGAGACTAGCTTGTGGTCCCTCTAACGGCCTCTAGGTGGTTCCCGGTAGAGACTAGCATGTAGTTCCTCTAACGGCCTCTAGGTGGTTCCCGGTAGAGACTAGAATGTAGTTCCTCTAATGGCCTCTAGGTGGTTCCCGGTAGAGACTAGCATGTAGTTCCTCTAACGGCCTCTAGGTGGTTCAGGGTAGAGACTAGCATGTAGTTCCTCTAACGGCCTCTAGGTGGTTCCCGGTAGAGACTAGAATGTAGTTCCTCTAATGGCCTCTAGGTGGTTCCCGGTAGAGACTAGCATGTAGTTCCTCTAACGGCCTCTAGGTGGTTCAGGGTAGAGACTAGCATGTAGTTCCTCTAACGGCCTCTAGGTGGTTCCCGGTAGAGACTAGCATGTAGTTCCTCTAACGGCCTCTAGTTGGTTCCCGGTAGAGACTAGCATGTAGTTCCTCTAACGGCCTCTAGGTGGTTCACGGTGGAGACTAGCAAGTTCCTCTAACGGCCTCTAGGTGGTTCACGGTGGAGACTAGCATGTAGTTCCTCTAACGGCCTCTAGTTGGTTCCCGGAAGAGACTAGCATGTAGTTCCTCTAACGGCCTCTAGGTGGTTCCCGGTAGAGACTAGCTTGTAGTTCCTCTAACGGCCTCTAGGTGGTTCCCGGTAGAGACTAGCATGTAGTTCCTCTAACGGCCTCTAGTTGGTTCCCGGTAGAGACTATTATGTAGTTCCTCTAACGGCCTCTAGGTGGTTCAGGGTAGAGACTAGCATGTAGTTCCTCTAACGGCCTCTACTTCCCTACTTTCTTTTGCCGTTGACGGATTCAAAGTAATTTCCCTGTGAGTGTCGACCACACTCAGATAAAGGTGTCGACCACATCTTTATCTGACCCACATTTTTGCATTTTTGGTCCTGAAAAGATTCCGACCAGCCTGCAGAGGCTGAATACAAACCATTCTATCCTGCAAACCACGCATATAAACGGTGTGTGTGTGTGTGTTGGTCTGTGTGTGTGTGTGTTGGTCTGTGTGTGTGTGTTGGTCTGTGTGTGTGTGTTAGTCTGTGTGTGTTTGTGTGTCTGTGTGTGTGTGTGTGTGTGTGTGTGTCTGTGTGTGTGTGTGCGCGCGCACGCGAGAGCTGCAGAGGGAGAGACAGACACGGCCAGAGACAGATAGAGAAAAGAGAGAGAGACACACACACGTATATATATATATATATATATATATATATATATATATATATATATATATATATAAAACACGACCTGGGTTGCCCAAAAAACACCATCTGGGCTCCCAAAAACACCACCTGAGTTCACCAAAAATCCACCTGGGTTCCCCAAAAACACCACCTGTGTTCCCAAAAACACCACCTGGGTTCCCAAAAACACCACCTGGGTTCCCCAAAAACACCACCTGTGTTCCCAAAACACCACCTGGGTTACCAAAAAAACACCATCTGGGTTCCCCAAAACACCACCTGGGTTCCCCAAAAACACCATCCGGGTTCCCAAAAACACAGGGTTACCAAAAACACCATTTGGGTTCCCAAAAAAACACCACCTATATTCCCAAAAACACCATCTGTGTTCCCAAAAACCCCACATCGGTTCCCAAAAACACTACCTGGGTCACCTTAAAACCACCACCTGGGTCACCTTAAAAACACCACCTGGGCCACCTTAAAAACACCACCTGGGTTCCCAAAAACAACACCTGGGTTCCCAAAAACACTATCTGGGTTGCCTGAAAAATACCACCTGGGTTCCAAAAAAACACCACCTGTGTTCCCCAAAACAGCACATGGGTTCCTGAAACACCACCTTGGTTCCCAACAACTCCACCTGTGTTCCACAAAACTCCACCTGGGTTCAAAAAAACACCACCTGGGTTCCCAAAAAAACACCACCTAGGTTCCCCAAAACAGCACCTGGGTTCCTGAAACACCACCTGGGTTCCCAAAAACACCACCTGTGTTCCCAAAAACAACACCTTGGTTCCCTTAAAAACACCATCTGGAGTCCCCAAAAGCACCACCTGGGTTCCCAAAAGCCCCACCTGGGTTCCCTTAAAAACATCACCTGGGTTCGAAAAAACACCACCTTGATTTCCAAAACCCCCACCAGGGTCCCCTTAAAAACACAACCTGGGTTCCCCAAAAACACCATCTGGGTTCCCAAAAAAACACCACCTATATTCCCAAAAACACTACATGGGTCACCTTAAAACGCCACCTGTGTTCCCCAAAACACCACCTGTGTTCCCAAAAAACACCACCTGGGTTCCCATGAACACCACCTGGGTTCCCTAAAACCCAACCTGGATTCCTAAAAACACCACCTGGGTTCCCAAAAACACCACCTGGGTTCCAAAAAACACCACCTGGGTTACCAAAAACACCATCCGGGTTCCCAAAAACACAGGGTTACCAAAAACACCATCTGGGTTCCCAAAAAACACCATCTGGGTTCCCCAAAAACACTACCTGTGTTCCCAAAAACACCACCTGGGTTCCCAAAAACACCTGGGTTCCAAAAAAAAACACCTGGGTTCCAAATACACCACCTTAGCTCCTAAAAAGACCACCTGGGTTCCCAAAAAAACACAACCTTATTCCCAAAAAACACTACCTGGGTTCCCTTAAAAAAAAATCACCTGAGTTCCCCAAAACACCACCTGTGTTCCCCAAAAACACCACCTGTGTTCCCAAAAACACCACCTGTGTTCCCAAAACACCACCAGGGTTACCAAAAAAACACCACCTGGGTTCCCCAAAACACCACCTGGGTTCCCCAAAAACACCATCCGGGTTCCCAAAAACACAGGGTTACCAAAAACACCATCTGGGTTCCCAAAAAAACACCACCTATATTCCCAAAAACACCACCTGTGTTCCCAAAAACACCACATGGGTTCCCAAAAACACTACCTGGGTCACCTTAAAACCACCACCTGGGTCACCTTAAAAACACCACCTGGGCCACCTTAAAAACACCACCTGGGTTCCCAAAAACACCACCTGGGTTCCCAAAAACACCACCTGTGTTCCGCAAAACAGCACATGGGTTCCTGAAACACCACCTATATTCCCAAAAACACCACCTGTGTTCCCAAAAACACCACATGGGTTCCCAAAAACAATACCTGGGTCACCTTAAAACCACCACCTGGGTCACCTTAAAAACACCACCTGGGCCACCTTAAAAACACCACCTGGGTTCCCAAAAACACCACCTGGGTTCCCAAAAACACCACCTGTGTTCCGCAAAACAGCACATGGGTTCCTGAAACACCACCTTGGTTCCCAACAACTCCACCTGTGTTCCACAAAACTCCACCTGGGTTCAAAAAAACACCACCTGGGTTCCCAAAAAAACACCACCTAGGTTCCCCAAAACAGCACCTGGGTTCCTGAAACACCACCTGGGTTCCCAAAAACACCACCTGTGTTCCCAAAAACAACACCTTGGTTCCCTTAAAAACACCATCTGGGGTCCCCCAAAGCACCACCTGGGTTCCCAAAACCCCCACCTGGGTTCCCTTAAAAACATCACCTGGGTTCCCTTAAAAACATCACCTGGGTTCGAAAAAACACCACCTTGATTTCCAAAACCCCCACCTGGGTCCCCTTAAAAACACCACCTGGGTTCCCCAAAAACACCATCCGAGTTCCCAAAAAAACACCACCTATATGCCCAAAAACACTACATGGGTCACCTTAAAACGCCACCTGTGTTCCCCAAAACATCACCTGTGTTCCCCAAAACACCACCTGGGTTCCAAAAAACACCACCTGGGTTCCCAAAAACACCACCTGGGTTCCCCAAAAACACCACCTGTGTTCTTAAAAACAGCATCTGGGTTCCCAAAACACCACCTGGGTTTCCCAAAAACACCACTTGTGTTCCCAAAAACAGCATCTGGGTTCCCAAAACATCACCTGGGTTCGCTTAAAAACACCACCTGTGTTCCCAAAAACACCACCTGGGTTCCCATAAACACCACCTGGGTTCCCTAAAACCCAACCTGGATTCCTAAAAACACCACCTGGGTTCCCAAAAACACCACCTGGGTTCCAAAAAACACCACCTGGGTTACTAAAAACACCATCCGGGTTCCCAAAAACACAGGGTTACCAAAAACACCATCTGGGTTCCCAAAAAAACACCACCTAACTTCCCAAAAATACCACCTGTGTTCCCAAAAACACCACCTGGGTTCCCAAAAACACTAACTGGGTTCCCTGAAAAACACCATCTGGGTTCCAAAAAACACTACCTTGGTTCCCTGAAAAACACCACCTGGGTTCCTTAAAACACCACCTGGGTTTCCAAAAAATCACCACCTAGGTTCCTGAAACACAACCTTGGTTCCCAAAAGACCACCTGGGTTCCCAAAAACACCACCTGGGTTACCTTAAAAACACCACCTGGGTTTCCAAAAACACTTCCTGTGTTCCCCAAAACACCACCTAGGTTCCCAAAAACACCACCTGGGTTCCCTTAAAAACACCACCTGGGTTTCCAAAAACACTTCCTGGGTTCCCTGAAAAACACCACCTGGGTTTCCGAAAACACCAACTGGGATCCCAAAAACACCACCTGGGTTCCCGAATTCACCACCTGTGTTCCCCAAAACATCACCTGGGTTCCCTTAAAAACACCACCTGGATTCTTTAAAAAACACCGCCTGGGTTCCCAAAAACACCACCTGGGTTCCAAAAACACCACCTGTTTTAAGGGGTACAGGACCTTCAACAGTGAATCCACGGTCTTGTCTTCATATGTAACATCAGGTGAGAGGTAGAGGGGGAACCCAGCAGGAGGTTCTATGGTTAAGGGGTACAGGACCTTAAACGTTTGGGAACCACTGTAGTAGCTCATACACACACAGGATTAACATGAGGAGGTGGTGGTGCTGCTGCTGGGAACAGAATGCAGAACCAACGTTGTGTGTGTTCCTCTCTGATTGTAATCTTAGTTCTCTCTAATCTCTAATCTTAGAAACAGAGAGAGAGAGAGAGAGAGAGAGAGAGAGAGAGAGAGAGAGAGAGAGAGAGAGAGAGAGAGAGAGAGAGAGAGAGGAGAGAGAGAGAGAGAGAGAGAGAGAGAGAGAGAGAGAGAGAGAGAGAGAGAGAGAGAGGAGAGAGAGAGAGAGAGAGAGAGAGAGAGAGAGAGAGATTTGATTTTAGAAAATACTTTATTCTTGAGTAACTTTTATTCTTCTACGTTTTGGACCAGTCAACATAAAAACGGTTCAACGACACACACAAGCAGTCACGTCAACAACGTAAACAGTGTCACTAACAGTGTGTGTGTGTGTGTGTGTGTGTGTGTGTGTGTGTGTGTGTGTGTGTGTGTGGGGACCCCCTCCGAGAGAGACGGAGAGGTGGGCACGACGACCCCCCACATGAAGGAGCGTCACCACGGGGACCTTTACTGAGACTTTGTTAATACGTCACGTGGTTCGTTGGATAACGTCACGTGGAGGGAGTTGACGCTTATGTCAGCTTTGTACTGTGATTAAATGATATATGTACATTTTATCACACGACAAAGCTGATAAAAGCATCACTTATATATATATATTTATTTATTTATATATATATATATATTTATATATATTTATTTATATATTTATATATATTTATTTATATATATATAGATATATATTAAAAAGTATACCACCCAATGAACTTACTGAATGAGTCCATTGAGATGTACTGGCTTAGGAGACTTGATGTAAATCTGTTCTACAGTCTGTGAAATAAACCAGTCGATGGAGTGAATGGGAAATCTCCTCCTCTGCTTGTTTTGTTGTTGATCAGATTCAAGTCTGCACCGTTTGGAGGAAAAGTGCGACCCCTGGTGGTCAAAGTAGATCGTTGTTTTACCTCTTCTACTGAATACATATTGTACTGAGAATGTACATATTCAACTGAATATATAGAGTATATTACACAGAAAATGTCCCAACGTTATTTAAATTTTTATTGAAATCAGAAAAGTGTACAAACATTGAATTGTGTTGTGGTTAAAGATTCAGAAGAATAAACTAATATAAATGTTTTGTTTATCAATATATACAATATGATATGCAAATTAACCCTACCATTTTTAAGAATGAAACTTCAAAAAAACACGAGAAAACAGACATTGAACAATATAGTATATGTAATCATGTATAGAGAGAGAGAGAGAGAGAGAGAGAGAGAGAGAGAGAGAGAGAGAGAGAGAGAGAGAGAGAGAGAGAGAGAGAGAGAGAGAGAGAGAGAGAGAGAGAGAGAGAAGATAAAAGATACAATATTTTTTGATTGGCCATTTGTAACAAGTACAATGGAATGCTGACACCCTATTCCCTTCCGTAGTAAGAATTAACACAACTATAAAAATACTTTCCACCATTAAAATGAACATAAACACAACAATAAAGTGAGAGGAGAGAGAGAGAGAGAGAGAGAGAGAGAGAGAGAGAGAGAGAGAGAGAGAGAGAGAGAGAGAGAGAGAGAGAGAGAGAGAGAGAGAGAGAGAGAGAGACACACACAGACAGACAGACAGACAGACAGACAGAGAGAGAGAGAGAGAGAGAACATAAACAATTGTATCTCATTAAACAAACAAAAACATTGAGGAGAAAACAGACTTTGAACAATGTAGTATATCTGATTATGTTCAATCACGTTAGTTGTTTATGTTGATTATTTAATTATCTAACAAAGGTCTTAGTCTGTTTGATTGACAGGTGAGATGATCAGAGGGGTGGAGTTTCTACCACCATCATGTAAACATGGAGAGAGGAATGGATAGAGAGGCTCACTGAAGGTGCAGCCAGTAGCAGAGTAGATATGAGCCCTGGCTTCCACATCATAGAAGGAGACCAGACCTGCGTCATAATCAACAAACACCCCCACCTTCTGGAGCTCAGCTCTCACAGGGAGACGGACATCAGGGTTGTCATTAAATACCAACCTATTCTGGTTTCTGGGAACATTTACCTTTTTTTCAATTACAGACCAGACATACCAGACGTCCTCTCGACTCCGCCCCCAACACATGGCCCCGCCCCCAACACCTGGCCCCGCCCCCAACACCTGGCCCCACCCCCACAGACAAACACTTTTCACATCTACACTTCAACTGATATTTTTTTGATGTACTTCAAATGCATTAAAGTGTGTTCTCCTCTTCTTTGTGGAATTAAAATATGTTGGATCTTTAAAAGACAAGAACCAGAGCCTATATCCCAGACTTTAACTACACAAAACATCCGAGTCATGTGACTCGAGTCATGTGACTCGGGGTAGGGCAGATGAACCAGACCAACAAGTTCACAATTCAGAGACAACAAAGCAAAAAAACAACCTAGTAACACGAGTTTGAATGGCAGTTGATGATGTCACATGATCACTGCTGGTGGATTATGGGTCGTTATTTCACGCCAGGGACAAACCGTGTGGAAACAAAACAGCCAGAAGGGGGGGGGGGGATTCAGACCACACCCCTACAATGATTATGACATAAACAGAGACGTTTAGTTCCTTGTATCCATCCATGCTCCATTTCTGCCAAATGAGAACTTTAAATGAGAGTTCTGCCGAATGAGAACCACTTATCTGAAGGAGGGGGAACAACTTGTAAGGATTACTCATGCTTCACGCTCACACTTTGAGCCTCCAGGAACAAATACGATATGATCTTTCCAGAATAGATGGATAAACAGATAGACAGGCAGACAGATAGGCAGGCAGACAGACAGGCAGGCATGCAGACAGACAGGCAGGCAGACAAATACAAAATCCTCCTCTTACTAACTCCTATCTTCTATATCAGGTGCTTCCTATGTCCTTCTAACTCCTCTCACACGTCATCCACTAACTAACTCCTCTGTAATACATCATTAGCTTCCCATCACTGCTCCTAGATCATTAGCTAACTCGCTCACCCCCTGCACCACCTGCTAACCCACCAACTACATCAGTCTCACCAACTACATCATATGCTTACTATGTCCTTCTACATCATCTACCGACTAACTCCTCACCTGCACCACTTGCGTTCTTCTCTCCTCCATCACTTGGTCACTAACCTGACTTCTAGTAAATCACCTGCCAACTAACTACTGGACTAGCTGCTTCCTAAAGGCCCTGTCCGACATCGTCCACTGACATCTGATCATCACATCAAGGGATGAGCGGGGGGATATGTGTGTGTGTGTGTGTGTGTGTGTGTGTGTAGGGTTCAACCTTCTCCGAGAGGATGGCGCCGCCCGAGGTAGAAGATTGGACGGGTGACATTCACAGTCAAGAGAGGAAGGGGAAGTGAAACCTCCCCTACCCAAGATACCCTTGTAGCCTAGCCACTCCTTTTCAAACCCCGCCCTGGACCCCCTCGCTGTACCCTAGAGGTAACCAACAAGACTGAGCTGTAGCCATCTCTTGTTAGCAGGTAGCCTACTAGCCCCTGGAAAGCTAGAGCTTCAGAAAGAGCTAATGCTGCGATTAGGACGGACCGGCCGGCGGTTACCACGCTACAGAATTAGCATCCTGTCACGGCCGGGTGTGGGCGGGACCCAAAACGAGAGGGAACAGACCACCTTTGTTCTGAAAAACACCACCTGTGTTCCCAAAAACACCACCTTTGTTCCCAAAAACCAGAAAGTGGCTCCATTGCGGTGGAAACCCAAAGAACTGGTTCGAGATGACGTGCAAGCTCCGAACCAGCTCTCAAAACAGCTTGGTGGAAACGAGGCATAAGAGTCCCCCTGCCCAGATACTTATCATTACTAGCCAGTGTTTCCAAGATGAAAGCATACCCCGTAGCTAGTCATCGTCTGCGGTGATATTGTCCTCGCTCATGGCGTCAGGTTCTGCATTGCTTGGTCTATCTCCTTGCCATCCGCATCATTGTCTGGAATATATGTGCAACACGATGAACCCACCACAACACAAACCCCTCCTGAAGACGCTGTCAGCTGGTCCAAGACTATTGTATTTTGCATTACAACCAACCGTAAGCTAGTTAGTTCCTCCTTGATTGCCCCAACGGAGGTTAGTGTGCTGTTAACAAACGATTGAAGTCGATAGTTAGTTGTCTCTGCCATAAGAAGAAGCTTACCCACACCTAGTTGTGGAAATAGTGCAAGACCGAACTTCTCTGCGGTCGTCCATATTTTGAAATCGTTGGGGACGTCGGTTCCCCACATTCCATCATGCTTTTTTTTAAATATACCGCTCGCTTTTCTCGCCTAACTTTTGATACCGGGGTTGCTGTAATAATGTATGTCTGGTCTGTAATTGATATTGGTGCGCAAAGACCAGACTAGTCGTTTGGGAGACTGTGATAGACCCTAGATCCACACAGCCACCATATACCCTCTATGTCTCTGGTTCCTCATGGGCCTGGTACCATTAACGCACACTGAGAGTTGCTGGTGCCTGGGGGTATCGGTATTGCCATTCGCGTATCGTACTCGCTTGACGCCATCTGGGTTGTTTTTGTCGTGCCTTTAAACATACAAAAGGAAAATATCTTCATACATTTATCCACGTGTATATCTCCAAGCGGTTGGGACCCAACTGCTACTACACACATGTCAAAGGTCATCTCTGGATCTATTGTTACAGTCACGAGGGAAATAGGATGCACCTCCTGTGGGGCCACATGTACGGTTAAATTTGTGCAGTCGGAGTCTATGTAATTTAGCGATATCGTCGGTAATGCTGTCCCCATCATCATTAGATACCCGGCCACACTGTGAGTCATCTTCCTAGACATGACAATTCGATTTACCAGTTGATCTCGTATTATTAGCATTTCTCCACCACATATTGGCGGCGTACGTGTGGATCAGGATGATATATGTTATGTGTGTTAGGACGACGTGCTCTCGTAAGTCAGGTCGTCTGTTCTAGGGAGGTTTTGCCTCTCCCACCCTAGGATAGGACCTACAATAAGAATGGTTAGCACAGTTCCAATATGTACGTGTATCGTGTATATAGTTAGAGCCATATTCATCATCTAGTGTATTGAGCTACTTCTCTTCCTGGCTTAGAGGCCTGTGGTCTCCTGCTGGTGATGGTGAACATTTGCTGTGGTACTCGTGAACCCACGTGGCTCGTCCCTCCACCTTCACTGCCGCATGAGTAATGAGGATTTGGAATGGTCCAACCCACACCCCCTCCCTTTCGGTAGAACCACCCTTTGTTCAGTGGTTCTTCTCATTAGCATCCGCCTATTGTTGGACCTCCTGTAGGGAGAGAGGAGGTACTTCCAGTGTGCACGTTAGTACTATGCATTTCCTGCCTTAATGCTGCCGCTTTTGCAGCTCTGTCTACTCTATCATTTCCTTTAGACACATCATCTTGATTCCTCACATGAACTTCACTTTTTACAGCTGCCAGTGGCCTAGGAAATAGCAAAGCGTTCAAGAAAACCACAATCAGTTTGTGATGAAAAAAGTTGTTCCTTACACAGTATTCATTACACTTTGACCTTCTTTATGGTAATCATTATTACTCCAAAAATGTGTGTGAGAAAAATTTGTGAGTAATTTGAGATGTCCTTTGAATATATTGGTGTAGGGCAGTCTTCCTCCCTCCTCTTGACACATGGTCCCTCCCATGTGTCAACTTATCATAATACTGAAACTACCATGCTGGGAGGCAAAGCCTCCTGTCTAGGGCCATTCACACCCCCTCCTTTATCTCGCACCCGTATAAACCATGAATGGGACATCACTACAACATGTGTTGAGTCGATACTACCTTCAAGTTTGTGATGATAGAATTGTCTATGTAACTGACACAACGGCTAACGCTTGACCGTCTGAACTCAGTTTTTCTGCTGAGATGTCGAATCTAGGAATGACAAAAACAAAAACAAACCAAAATAATACAAAACAAACAAAACATGTGCTCATATTTTGTGAGTTATCCCTTGAAGAAAACACAAGAGGAGCTTTATCTTGTGCATAAAGAAACCAGTCAGCCTGCCTCTCGCCAGACACCAAGGAGAAGCTAGAGATCACTACAAGGGGAGGAAAGGACGGGGAATGAGAATCTTCACTTGACAACTGACAAGCAGGGACCGCTTGGTTCACCCTGTCCCAGTTAGACGAGCACCTTAAGTGATTTCCTCCTAAATGTCTGCTAGCACGCACTGACCAAGTATTAAGAAATTAAATTATAAAAAACTTTTCCCAATTGTGCGAGATTTTATCTTAAAATACCAAACCTTAAAGTTTTATCATAACATTATTAAAACAGTTCCTATAGAACCTGATAACATGAATCCAGATTAGCAAAAGGGTGTTCTCAGTGAAATAATTGTATTGGTTTATCCTGGCCTCCACTTTTCTTTTCTTTTTTCCAAGTAAAATGTCACACCTTTGTTTACATATTTTAGAAATAAACAGCCTTACTTAACATTCTGATTGGCGCTGTCCTATTCAAAGCAATCATATAGGGTTAGTAGGTTTTTAATCTAAGTTTCATAAAAGGTTCCGGTCAATTTGAACTATTTAAGGATTAATCACTTTGTCAACAGCAACACAGCATTGACTCCAATGCAAGTAACATTATCATTTTATATAGCTGTTATTTTATTATACTCTTTGGTTGTATATCAGCTCATGTGCAATACGGACAAATTATACTTGTACTCTAACATTCAACATGTACAAAATTAGCAATCCCCTCAGTATCATACGGATCCTTCAACATTAACATATTAACCTCATTAACATAATTGATATCAACATTGCTCTTTTTTAGGGTTAGTGGTTGGAGTCAGGGTTAGAGTTAGGTTATTTACAAGTTGTATTTTCCCAAATTAAATACCATTGCAAATTGTAATATTAATCAATTATAGAAAAGGCAACATCCTTTGGATCAATATTTTCTAGATATACAGTACGTATGTGCCTGATTGTGGTGTGTGTCGTGCTTCTAATGCCCATGGCTTCCCTCATGTGTGTGTGTGTTGCTGCATGTCTACGTGTGTCACTTCCCTGTTTGTTGACCTCAGCTGTGGTGGACCAGTCGCCCTCCTGCTCCTCCCCGCCAGTCAGCTGGACCCTCTGGGCTGGTTGCGTTTGGAATCATGATCATCACTGTGGCCACGCCTCTGGTTGAACTTCCTCCGGGCAATCTCTTGCAAAGTGTCCTTCTTTATTGCGGTTATAACACTCGAAGCTGCCGTTTGTGCCGGAGCCAGTGTAACCGCTTTTCAAAGTAAAGTTCTTGCCTCCGTGTTGGTTCGGTTGCTGGCCAACTCTCTGTGTGCCTTGCTTATGGTCATGTCTCTCGTCATGACATCGGTCAGCTTCACTCGTGGCTTGCTGCAGTGGTAGTAGCATGTTGGCTGGGCCGCTGGTAGGGTCGCTGGGGGAGGGCAGTCAAGGTCCAGGTCCACCTTAGCCTGGGTAGTTGACTCAACAGAACAGTCATTATGGCCCTGCCTATTCGTCCCTTATATTCTGACAATTAAATTAGCTAACTGAGTTACACCTAGACACTCTATGGGCCCCCCGGGGCCCTCCATCCTAGTACAGAGTGTAAAACCCCCCCCCCAAAATGCCTTCTCATGTAAATGCATTTTAACACTTGATGCAACCTCTGCCTTGCCATCCTCCCTCGATCCCTGCAAACCCATATGTTATTATTTATTACTCATTATTTTATCATATTTTCTTTATGAACTTTAGTTTAGAGTTCTATTCCGAATCGTAGTTTCAATTTTGTATTCCCTGAACA
>JANIIK010001569.1:0-45000 GCA_027704905.1 Muraenolepis orangiensis | reverse complement strand
AGGCCTGAAGAGACATCAGCTGGTCCAGCCTATGGACCATCTGGAAGACTTCTGCCAGACTGAACAGGTGTGTGTGTGTCAGTTATGCACAAAGTTGGACCACAAGTCCCACCCTGTTGTACCTCTAAAGGAGGAATATGAAGTGAAGATGGTCCAGCTGGAGAAGA
Source organism: Muraenolepis orangiensis (assembly GCA_027704905.1). Taxonomy (NCBI): domain Eukaryota; kingdom Metazoa; phylum Chordata; class Actinopteri; order Gadiformes; family Muraenolepididae; genus Muraenolepis; species Muraenolepis orangiensis. The sequence goes on along the minus strand of JANIIK010001569.1, from coordinate 44,833 downwards.
TAGAGTCTGATGTTCTGCAGATGATCCAGGAGAGAAAACAAAAGATTAAGGAGATCATAAACACAGTAGAATTTAGCAAAATAAACTCAGACAGAGAGATAGCCGATGGTGTGCAGGTCCTCGCTGCTCTGATGCGCTGCATTGAAAAGTGTCGGGATGATTTAAACCAAACGGTTAAAGACAAACTGAAATCCACAGAGAAACAAGCTGAAGGCCTCATCAAAGAGCTGGAGCAGGAAATAGAAGATCTGACCAATAGAAGCTCAGAGGTGAAGCAGCTCTCACACACTAAAGACCACCTCCACTTCCTCCAGACCTTCAGATCCCTGGAGAATCCTCCACACACCATGGACTGGACGTCGGTGGAGGTCCATCCTCCGTCATACGTAGGGACCTTGAGGAAATCCCTGGATCAGCTGGAAGAGACACTGAACATGGAGATGAAGAAGCTGCGTGGCGTTGAACTGAAGAGGGTCCAGCAGTATGAAGTAGAGATGACTCTAGATCCTGATACAGCTCCTCCCCAGCTCATCCTGTCTGATGATGGGAAACAAGTACATGATGGAGGTGTAGTGAAGGAACTCCCAGACAACCCTAAGAGATTTACAAAGCATATAAATGTTCTCACGAGGCAGAGTTTCTCCTCAGGGAGATTCTACTTTGAGGTCCAGGTTAAAGACAAGACTAGATGGTGGTTAGGAGTGACCAGAGAGTCTGTCAGCAGAAAAGATAAAATCACATCACACACCCCTGAGAATGGTTTCTGGATTCTTTACTTCATCAAGGATAAGTTGGCATTTAGTGACAACCCTGATGTCTGTCTCCCTGTGAGAGCTGAGCTCCAGAAGGTGGGGGTGTTTGTTGATTATGACGCAGGTCTGGTCTCCTTCTATGATGTGGAAGCCAGGGCTCATATCTACTCTGCTACTGGCTGCACCTTCAGTGAGCCTCTCTATCCAATCCTCTCTCCATGTTCACATGATGGTGTTAGAAACTCCACCCCTCTGATCATCTCACCTGTCAATCAAACAGACTAGGACCTTTGTTAGATATTAAAATAATCAACATAAACAACTAACGTGATTGAACATAATCAGATATACATTATATACATTGTTCAAAGTCTGTTTTCTCCTCAATGTTTGAGTTTGTTTAATGATACACAATTGTTTATGTACTCTCTCTCTCTCTCTCTCTCTCTCTCTCTCTCTCTCTCTCTCTCTCTCTCTCTCTCTCTCTCTCTCTCTCTCTCTCTCTCTCTCTCTCTCTCTCACTCTCTCCTCTCACTTTATTGTTGTTTTTATGTTCATTTTAATGGTGTAAAGTATTTTTATAGTTATGTTAATTCTTACTGCGGGAGGGAATAGGGAGTCAGCATTCCATTGTACTTGTTACAAATGGCCAATCAAAAAATATTGTATCCTGTATCTTCTCTCTCTCTCTCTCTCTCTCTCTCTCTCTCTCTCTCTCTCTCTCTCTCTCTCTCTCTCTCTCTCTCTCTCTCTCTCTCTCAATGTCTTTTTTCTCCTGAATGTTATTTGAGGTTTCATTGTGTACTATTGTAGGGTTGATTTGCATATCATGTTGTATATATTGTTAAACAAAACATTTATCTTAGTTTATGTTTGAACACTTTTCTGATTTCAATAAAAATGGAAATAACGTGGGGACATTTTCTGTGGAATATACTCTATATATTCAGTAGAATATGTACATTCTCAGTACAATATGGATTCCGTAGAAGAGGTAAAACAACGATCTACTTTGACCACCAGGGGTCGCACTTTTCCTCCAAACGGTGCAGACTTGAATCTGATCAACAACAAAACAAGCAGAGGAGGAGATTTCCCATTCACTCCATCGACTGGTTTATTTCACAGACTGTAGAACAGATTTACATCAAGTCTCCTAAGCCAGTACATCTCAATGGACTCATTCAGTAAGGTCATTGGGTGGTATGCTTTTTAATATATATATATATATATATATAAATAAATATATATAAGTGATGCTTTTATCAGCTTTGTCGTGTGATAAAATGTACATATATCATTTAATCACAGTACAAAGCTGACATAAGCGTCCACTCCCTCCACGTGACGTTATCCAACGAACCACGTGACGTATTAACAAAGTCTCAGTAAAGGTCCCCGTGGTGACGCTCCTTCATGTGGGGGGTCGTCGTGACCACCTCTCCGTCTCTCTCGGAGGGGGTCCCCACACACACACACACACACACACACACACACACACACACACACACACACACACACACACACACACCAGGGCGGCAGTATAGATCAGGAGGTAGAGCGGTCCCCTCACAAGCTGCTGGTTCGCTCCCCGCCTCCTTTTATCAAATCCAACCTGTGGAGGTGTCCCTGAGCAAGACCCCCTAACCCTGACCGCTCCTGACCTGCTGGCTGTCTCCTTGATGGCTGACTCAGCCGTCTGTGGATGAATGGGTGGATGAATGGGTGAATGTGAGCCATGACTTGTAAAGCGCTTAGAGTGGCCGCACTGGTTAGAAAAGCGCTCTATAAATGCAGTCCGTTTACCATTTACCAAGGGAGAAGGGAGACGGAGGAGATGAGACCTAGGAAGGACTACATGTGTGTGTGTGTGTGTGTGTGTGTGTGTGTGTGTGTGTGTGTGTGTGACAACAGCGGGGAATAAAGACAACGTTCGTACCTTGGAGTGATCTGTGATCTTTAATAGCAGCTTATTATTTATTATTTATTATTTATTATTTATTATTTATTATTTATTATTTATTATTTATTATTTGTTTCTCGTCTGTGATCAATCCCGTTAAGGGGGAGGAGGGGGGGGGGCTTCCTGTAAATGCTGAGTCACATTAAAACGTTCTGATCACGTGACCAGCGGAGCGTTGATCAGCGTATCACTAAGCAACCGTTGTTCTGTTACCGTGACGACGTGACTGTTTACGTTGTTGACGTGACTGCTTATGTGTGTCGTTGAACCGTGTTTATGTTGACTGGTCCAAAACGTAGAAGAATAAAAGTTACTCGAGAATGTCTGTCTGTCTGTCTGTCTCTCTGACTGTCTGTCTGTCTGTCTGTCTGTCTCTTTCTCTCTCTCTTTTTTGTACCATCTTTCTTCATACCCTCTCTCCCCCCCCTCTCTCTCACTCTCTCTGTCATACCCTCTCTCCCCCCTCTCTCTCTCTCTCTCTCTCTCTCTCTCTCTCTCTCTCTCTCTCTCTCTCTTATTTTATCTTTTGTACTCTCTCTCCTTTTCTCTTAGTTCAGTTAGTGTAGGATTGATAAGTGTAATGGTCAGTCACATATGGTGCTAATGTAATCAATTGATTTACTGCTTGTTTATCGGTGGAGTAGAAGTCACTCTTCTTTAATTGGGTTCATCCATGTGGTCACACTTCTTTTGTTGATTCATAAAGTTGGTATTTGCCCTTTTTATTGGTATTTATTTCTGTATTATACTTTATTTTTGTATTGATTATTTTGTAACTATATTCAAGATTGTTTTTTGGTAAGATTGCAGGATCATCAGTGAGGTTAGGGAGAGATTGGAGGAGAGAGAGAGAGAGAGAGAGAGAGAGAGAGAGAGAAAGCGAGAGGGGAGGATGTGTTTGTGTGTGTGTGTGTGTGTGTGTCTAAGTGTGTGTCTAAGTGTGTGTGTGTGTGTGTTTGTGTGTGTGTGTGTGTTTGTCTAAGTGTGTGTGTGTGTGTGTGTGTGTGTGTGTGTGTGTATGTTTGGGTGTGTGTGTGTGGGTGTGTGTCCGGATGGAAGTCTTTAGAAGAAGTGGTGACCAGGCTCCAGCTGCCACAGGAAGCTTGTTGCCGTGTGAACAAGAACAATGGAACGCTGACTCCCCTTCACTTCTGCATTCCAATACTAAACAACACTTTACTATATTAGACTACACTGTACTACTAAATACTATACTACCAACAACACTATATACTGCTATACAACAACACTATGCTATAGCAATACTATACACAACAATAAAGAACCATAACAACAGTAACATGTCTAAGGGATGATATCTTCATATGGAGGATGGTGCTAAATGCATTTAAGGTGACAGTAGTGCAGCACCGTAGTGAGCGGTAGCACATCATGAATAATACAAGGACACAACAGTGCAGTAAGGGGAAGAGCGCCCTCTGCTGGGCCTTGTTGGCGCTGCAGGTCTGGGAGATTGTTGTCTTGGTGCGGGAGGATGGTTGATCCACAGACCTGTTGGTGAACTGCAGATGGTCAGAGAGGAGCTGTTTGGTTCATCTCCATTAGCACAGAGGTGAGGGCCGACGGGTCTGTAGTCATTGAGGACCGTGGTCCTCTGCTGTCTAGCGGCTGCTGCTACATGCTTTGAGTTGATTACTTTGGTTGTTGTGATGTTTGATGTATTATATAAGGGATTATATGTCATTATATGACAACAACAACAAAATAAATGACGATAAAAATAATGATAATAATACTGATAATAATGATATATTTATATATATTTATATCACATCTATCATTTTCAGAATGAACCAAAAACCAGCGCTTTTCTCTACTTTGTATTTAATTTTCATTTAGGAATACTACCATATTATGGTAGTTATTGTGTCCCTGTTTGATTTGACATTTATTTATAAAGGGTATAGGGTATTTATAGAGGGTCTGCATCAGAACCACGCCGACTGACTACTGGGGTTCCACAAGGATCGGTCCTAGGTCCTCTTCTCTTCTCCCTCTACACAACGTCCCTCGGTCCTGTTATCCACTCCCATGACTTATCCTACCACCGCTATGCTGACCACACCCAACCGCTCTTGTCGTTTCCACCCTCGGACACGCAAGTGGAAACACGCATTGCCGCGTGCTCAGCAGACATCTCAAAGTGGATGTCGATGCACCACCTAAAGCTCCACCTGGACCAGACTGAGCTAGTGTTCTTCAAAGGGCTGTCCGCACCCAGCCCTACATCGCGTATCCTAAGCCCCTTATAGTACATCTAATGGGACTCATTTAGGAAGTTCATTAGGTGGTAGGCTTTTTAATATATAAATATATTGATATAGTATATTGTGGTGAGTTACATAATTCACCTGGGGAACTATGGTTGGGGGGGCGTGCTCCCGCACGGACTGTTTTGAGCACCGGACTTGTTCTTGTTCCGGTTAGCGTTCTTGTTGCTACTGTGTGTTTTGTATGGCTAATAAAACCACAAGTTCCTCTTTTGATACACCGCCTCCGACTCCCATCTTTCGGCACTACATTGGTGACCCCGACATAAGTCTCGTCGAAGTATCCGAGACAGAACAGAACATGGCAATTAGCCCCTTTTTCGTGAAATTGCCGGAATTCTGGGAAAATGCAGCCGCGGCATGGTTCGCACAGACGGACGCTCAACTCGCCCTCCGCGGGATAGACGATGACGAGACACGCTATCTACACGTTGTCACGGCACTTTGGCGATGCGTGGCCTCAGAGACAACAAGCCCTCCGTACACATGGACATCATGCTAAAGCTGCTAGGTGTGGAGGAGCCTAATTTTTTATTCATGGAGATGTTTCTTCAACATATGCCGCCACACGTCCAGACAGCGCTCGCTAACACCCACATAACGGAGCCCCGCGAGTTGGCTGAAGAGGCTGATCGTTACTTCCTGGCTACCCAGTGTTTCGCCCCAGAAGTACTGGCCCCGACACGTAGCTACACCCCGCCTGGCAGGGATGTGCTAGCCGGCGGGAGCACCGGGACCGCCAACGGCCGTGCTAACACTGGCATGTGTTATTTCCACGCGCGTTTCGGACCAAATGCCAAAAAGTGCGTTCCCCCCTGTAACTACAAGCCGACGGGAAACGACAGGACCTGCGCTCAGTAGTGGCCGCGAGCGTGGGCATAACAAACCGGCTCCTGTTCATCAGAGACTCTTGCTCCGGGCGCAAATTCCTTTGCGACACCGGGGCTCAGAGGAGCGTCCTGCCAGCTTCTGTGGGCGACACCGCAAGAGGAGACCACGGCCCGCGTTTGATGTCCGCTAATGACACCCCTATCCGCACCTATGGCACGAGGACAGTAGACCTGTGTTTCGGGGGACAGCGGTTCACATGGGACTTTGTCACGGCCGACATCTCTTTCCCCCTCCTCGGCGCGGATTTCCTGTGCGCCCACGGGCTGCTGGTGGACGTTAAGAACAGCCGCCTGGTGGACGCTATGACGTTTTCCTCGCTCGCATGCGTCCGCGGCGAGGCAGCATACGGCGGGCTCTCCAGCTCACTCTCGGAAGGTAACAGCTACCAGCGACTTCTCGGTGAGTTTCCCAGCTTGACGCAGCCCACTTTCTCCGCCGCCACTACTAAACATGGGGTCAAGCACCACATCGACGCTAACGGCCCTCCGGTCTACGCTAGGGCCCGACGGCTCAACCCTGACAGGCTGGTGGTCGCTAAGGCGGAGTTTGCTAATATGGAACGTCTGGGCATCATCCGCCGCTCAGACAGCCCGTGGGCGTCACCGCTCCACATCGTCCCCAAGCCAGACGGCGGGTGGCGGCCGTGTGGAGACTACCGCCGCCTTAACGACGCTACTACTCCAGACCGCTACCTGGTCCCTCACATCCAGGACTTCTCTGCACACCTGGCGGGCAAGCTGGTGTTCTCCAAGGTGGACCTGGTGCGTGGCTACCACCAGGTTCTGGTACACCCCTCAGACGTCCCCAAAACGGCGGCAGTCACGCCGTTCGGGCTTTTTGAGTTCTTGCGCATGCCGTTTGGTCTTAAAAACGCAGCGCAGACCTTTCAGCGGTTAATGGACGCGGCACTAAGGGACATGCCATTCCTTTTTGTCTATTTAGATGACATCCTCGTCGCCAGCTCCTCTGAGGAAGAGCACCAGGCACATCTGCGGATCCTTTTCGAAAGGCTTAACCAACACGGCCTTATTGTCAACCCGGCAAAGTGTCTGTTCGGGTTGTCCTCCATCCACTTCCTCGGTCATCTCATCACCAAAGAGGGGGCCGCCCCCCTCCCGGCGAAGGTGGAAGCTGTATCCGCTTTTCCCCGACCAAACACAGCTCGGGCACTCCGGGAGTTCCTCGGGATGGTAACCTTTTACCACCGGTTCATCCGCTGGGCCGCCCACACCATGCGACCGCTGTACGAGGCTCTCAAGGACAAGTCCCCCGGCCAGGCCATCGCTCACATCCCTCACATCCAGGACTTCTCTGCACACCTGGCGGGCAAGCTGGTGTTCTCCAAGGTGGACCTGGTGCGTGGCTACCACCAGGTTCCGGTACACCCCTCAGACGTCCCCAAAACGGCGGCAGTCACGCCGTTCGGGCTTTTTGAGTTCTTGCGCATGCCGTTTGGTCTTAAAAACGCAGCGCAGACCTTTCAGCGGTTAATGGACGCGGCACTAAGGGACATGCCATTCCTTTTTGTCTATTTAGATGACATCCTCGTCGCCAGCTCCTCTGAGGAAGAGCACCAGGCACATCTGCGGATCCTTTTCGAAAGGCTTAACCAACACGGCCTTATTGTCAACCCGGCAAAGTGTCTGTTCGGGTTGTCCTCCATCCACTTCCTCGGTCATCTCATCACCAAAGAGGGGGCCGCCCCCCTCCCGGCGAAGGTGGAAGCTGTATCCGCTTTTCCCCGAACAAACACAGCTCGGGCACTCCGGGATTTCCTCGGGATGGTAACCTTTTACCACCGGTTCATCCGCTGGGCCGCCCACACCATGCGACCGCTGTACGAGGCTCTCAAGGACAAGTCCCCCGGCCAGGCCATCGAATGGACGGCCGAAAGGGAGACCGCCCTCGATGCCACCAAGGCCGCCCTGAGCCAAGCTGCCATGTTGGCTCACCCGTCGCACAAGGCCCCTATCGCTATTACCACCGATGCGTCCGACTATGCCGTCGGAGCGGTACACGAGCAATGGGTCGACGGCGCCTGGCAACCGCTCGCCTTTTTCAGCCGGCAGTTGACCCCCAGGGAGCGCAAGTACAGCACGTTCGACAGAGAACTACTTGGCCTCTGGTTGACGATTCGCCACTTCCGGTTCCTGCTGGAAGGTCGGGACTTTGCAGCGTTTGTGGACCACAAACCGCTCACATTCTGCATGTCCAAGGTGGCAGAGCCGTGGTCCGCCCGCCAACAGCGACAGCTGTCGTATATATCGGAGTATACGACAGACATCCGACACATCGCTGGGAAAGCCAACGTGGTCGCGGACTGCCTCTCCAGAGCGGTCATCGGAGCCGTGCAGCTGGGCCTCGACTACGCCAGCATGAGCACGGACCAAGCCTTGGACCACGGGATCCAGACCCTCAGAGCTTCAGACACAGGGTTGCGCCTGGAGGAGGTCGCGGTCGGCGACTCAGGCGCAATGTTGTGGTGCGATGTCTCCACGGGCCAACCCCGTCCACTAGTCCCTGTGAACTGGCGCCGACCTGTTTTTGAAGCGATACACAACCTTTCCCACCCCGGCAGGAAGCCTTCCGTGAGGCTAGTGTCGCAAAAATTTGTGTGGCAGGGACTCAAGAAGGACGTGAAGACCTGGGTTGACACATGCGTGGCCTGTCAACGGGCTAAGGTGCACCGACACACTAGAGCCCCTTTCGAGCCTTTTACGGTTCCCGAGAGGAGGTTCGACCACGTTAATGTGGACCTCGTGGGTCCACTTCCCACATCTCATGGGTTCACCTACCTCTTCACTATGGTGGACAGGACGACCCGCTGGCCCGAGGCCGTTCCCCTCACCTCAACGGCAGCTTCCGACGTGGCCCGCGCATTTATCGGCACGTGGGTCGCGCGTTTCGGGACACCGTCCGACCTCTCCTCTGACCGCGGTTCCCAGTTTACGTCGGAGCTATGGAGTGCAGTTGCTGAAGTTCTGGGGGTCAAGCTACATCGCACCACCGCCTATCACCCCCAGGCTAACGGTTTGTGTGAGCGGTTCCACCGATCCATGAAGGCAAGCCTACGCGCTAGCTTGACGGACGGCAACTGGGTGGATAAGCTTCCGTGGGTGATGCTTGGCCTTAGGTGCGCCCCTAAAGAGGACCTGCAGTCCTCGTCGGCGGAGCTGGTGTACGGCCAGACTCTACGGGTCCCCGGGGATTTTATTCCGGAGGCCAACATGCCCTGGTCTGCGGCCAGGCAGCGCTCCTCCCTACTGGAGACCGCCGGGGCATTCGTTCCCGTCCCCACGTCGCTGCACGGCGCTCCTGCGTTCCAGGTGTCCCCCGGTCTGCGCTCGGCGGGATTTGTTTTCATCCGTCACGACGCCCACCGCGGTCCCCTACGTCCCCCTTACGACGGCCCGTTCAGGGTCATAAGACACGGGGATAAGACCGTGGTGGTGGACGTTGGCGGCAAAGCGGAGACTGTCTCCGTGGACAGGGTTAAGCCGGCTCATGTGGACGTTTCCAGGCCATTGGAGTTGGCCCAACCCCCACGTCGGGGCCGTCCTCCCCGTCCCCGCCCCCTAAACCCTGTTGGAGTTCCCGCCTCGTTGGCACCCTTACCCTCCAATTTTGTCGAGGGCGCGGACGCACTGGCTGCCCCGCCCTCCTCGACACCCGTCGTCCTTACTCGCCGGGGTCGGGTAGTGGTCCCTCCCCGGCGCGGGGATTTTGACTATGGGTGAATTCTGGGGGGGCTTGTGTGGTGAGTTACATAATTCACCTGGGGAACTATGGTTGGGGGGGCGTGCTCCCGCACGGACTGTTTTGAGCACCGGACTTGTTCTTGTTCCGGTTAGCGTTCTTGTTGCTACTGTGTGTGTTTTGTATGGCTAATAAAACCACAAGTTCCTCTTTTGATACACCGCCTCCGACTCCCGTCTTTCGGCACTACAATATATATATATAAACTGGATATATATATGCACAAACAGACCACACACACACACACACCACCTCTCATTCAGTCTAAGGGCCAAAGCAATCGGGAATACTTTGGTTGAAGGATATTCTTCCCAGCAACCCAGAAAAAATATCTGATTGGTTGCATTGTTTTTCCAACACAAAACCACTCAAATGAGTCGTGCATCGACCAAGAAAGACAAACAAATCAACGTAACTGTAATATAACACAGATAACAACACAGATACCATTCTCATTTATTCATTTTCATTTCATTGTATTACATTTTATTAATACAATGAATTCGATTTTTTTTGTTTCATCTGAGAGTTCCAGGGTCTTCTCTGAATACCTTGAAGGCCCTGACGCTTCACCACTGATATATTCTCTCTCTCTCTCTCTCTCTCTCTCTCTCTCTCTCTCTCTCTCTCTCTCTCTCTCTTTCTATCTCTCTCTCTCTCTCTCTCTCTCTCTCTCTCTCTCTCTCTCTCTCTCTCTCTCTCTCTCTCTCTCTCTCTCTCTCTCTCTCTCTCTCTCTCTTTCTATGTCTCTCTCTCTCTTTCTCTTTCTCTCTCTCTCCCCCTCTCCCTCTCTTGTACCCTCTATTTCTGTGTATGTGTGTGTCTCTCTCTCTCTCTCTCTCTCTCTCTCTCTCTCTCTCTCTCTCTCTCTCTCTCTCTCTCTCTCTCTCTCTCTCTCTCTCTCTCTCTCTCTCTCTCTCCATTCATGAAGACATAATAATAAGCCTTTCTCTTATCAAATCAAACCCATTATACATGATTACATATACTATATTGTTCAATGTCTGTTTTCTCCTGAATGTTATTTGAGGTTTCATTCTATACAATTGTAGGGTTCATTTGCATATCATGTTGTATATATTGTTAAACAAAACATCTATCTTAGTTTATGTTTGAAGTCTTTTCTGATTTCAATAAAAGTGGAAATATCGTGGGGACATTTTATGTGGAATCTACTCTATATATTCAGTAGAATATGTACATTCTCAGTACAATATGGATTCAGTAGAAGAGGTAAAACAACGATCTACTTTGACCACCAGGGGTCGCACTTTTCCTCCAAACGGTGCAGACTTGAATCTGATCAACAACAAAACAAGCAGAGGAGGAGATTTCCCATTCACTCCATCGACTGGTTTATTTCACAGACTGTAGAACAGATTTACATCAAGTCTCCTAAGCCAGTACATCTCAATGGACTCATTCAGTAAGTTCATTGGGTGGTATACGTTTTATATATAAATATATATATATATATATATATATACTGTAAGTGATTCTTTTATCAGGTTTGTCGTCTGATAAAATGTACATCTATCATTTAATCACAGTACAAAGCTGACATAAGCGTCAACTCCCTCCACGTGACATTATCCAACGAACCACGTGACGTATTAACAAAGTCTCAGTAAAGGTCCCCGTGGTGACGCTCCTTCATGTGGGGGGTCGTCGTGACCACCTCTCCGTCTCTCTCGGAGGGGGTCCCACACACACACACACACACCCACACACACACACACACACACACACACACACACACACACACACACACACACACACACACCAGGGCGGCAGTATAGATCAGGAGGTAGAGCGGTCGTCTCACAAGCTGCTGGTTTGCTCCCCGCCTCCTTTTATCAAATCCAACCTGTGGAGGTGTCCCTGAGCAAGACCCCCTAACCCTGACCGCTCCTGACCTGCTGGCTGTCTCCTTGATGGCTGACTCCGCCGTCTGTGGATGAATGGGTGGATGAATGGGTGAATGTGAGGCATGACTTGTAAAGCGCTTAGAGTGGCCGCACTGGTTAGAAAAGCGCTCTATAAATGCAGTCCGTTTACCATTTACCAAGGGAGAAGGGAGACGGAGGAGAAGAGACCTAGGAAGGATCACATGTGTGTGTGTGTGTGTGTGTGTGTGTGTGTGTGTGTGTGCGTTTTGATTGCCCGTTCTGGTACGAGGCGTCTGCGTTGTCATCCACGCACGCACATACATTTAAAAAAAATGCACAATTTATGCAAATGCCTTCCCATTGATATTGCAGCGTGTGTAGAGTGTTAATAGTCATTTAGTTACTTGACAGTTTAGTACAGTTGGACAGTTTATTTAGGCACTGCTGTTGGGGCGAGAGACCACCCCTTCCGGGTGTGTGTGTGTGTGTGTGTGTGTGTGTGTGTGTGTGTGTGTGTGTGTGTGTGTGTGTGTGTGTGTGTGTGTGTGTGTGTGTGTGTGTGTCTGTGTGTGTGTGTGTGTGTGTGTGTGTGTGTCTCGTACTCCCGAGGAGTACGAGAGTGGCAGTTGGTTCGAGTTGAGTCAAGTCAAGTCAAGTTTATTGTCACTTCACAGTTTACACAAGTATAAAGCAGTGGTTTGAAAATCTTATCTGCAATACCCGACGACAGACAGCAGTTATAAAAATAGATAAAAATAGAATAAAAGTAGAATAAAGTTAAAAAATAAAAATAAAAATGCAATTTATACAATGCAATATATCGGCACAGAAAAGAGCAATATGTATATATAAATCAATGTAATAAAATATACATTGTTATATGCTATACACCCTTGTTCAGCAGCCTGATGGCCTGACTGTGGAAGCTATCTCGGAGTCTATTTGTACGGCACTTGATACTGCGGCATCGCCTGCCTGACGGTAACAGTGAGTACAGTTCGTGGCTGGGGTGGGCAATGTCTTTATGATGCGTTTGGCCTTGGCCACGCACCGCTGGTTGTATATATCCAGGAGGGAGGGGAGCTCACCTCCAACGATATACTGGGCGGTCCGCACCACCCTTTGAAGCGCTCTGCGCTCCAGTGCGGTGCAGTTCCCGTACCGGGCGGTGATCCACCCTGTAAGAACACTCTCCATGGTGCCGTTATAGAATGTTCTCAGGATGCGGGGGCCTTGCTGAATTTCTTCAGACGCCTGAGGAAATACAGGCGTTGTTGGGCCCTTTTCACCACGTGTGTGGTGTGCGTGGACCATGTGAGGTCCTCGGAGATGTGCACACCGAGGAACTTGAAGCTGCTGACCCTCTCTACTGCAACACCGTCGATGGAGATAGGGCCGTGTTCTCCCCTCTGCCTCCTGAAGTCCGCCATCAGCTCCTTGGTCTTCTTGACGTACCTAGGTAGATAGATAGGTAGTTACATATACCTAGGTAGATAGATAGGTAGGTAGATGTACTGTACCTAGGTAGATAGAAGATATATTGAAGTCTTATAAAGTCTCATAAAGGGACAGTACAGATAAAGAGGTTAGTAACAGTAAAAATAAAAATACGTACATGTTAGTAACAACAAGAAAAATAAGACAAATAAGTACGAATAAGACAGATAAGTTCACAACATGGATGAATAAATAGCAGCATATAGACAACTTTAGCGAAGTGAATGAGCAGTATTTATAAAAATAAGTAAACATACAAATAAAAGTGAAGGTGTGAGTAGCTGCCAGTAGTGTGTAGCGTGTATAACTAAATGTCTAGCGCACATAGACGGTGTTAATGCACAACCAGTAGTTAAAGTGTGTGGTGGTCTAGCAGGGGCTATGGTGGTTGTCTAGTCTGCCAGCTGCAGGAAGGAAGGACCTGTGGTATCTCTCTGTGAGACACCGCGGGGGAAGCAGCCTGTCACTGAAGGAGCTGCACAGCGCACACTAAGTATCCTGTAGTTCAATACACTGTACCTAGGTAGGTAGGGAGTTAGATATACCGAGGTAGAAAGATAGGGAGGTAGACCATCTCTATTCATTCTGTATTCTGACGTTTTGAAAATAAGGGGGATGGCCATAGCAAGAATAAAAATGTAATATTCATAATAAAGTCAAAATAAAATAAATCCTACAGTTAAGTCATGACAACTATCCACAAAGTGCCACCACAATGCAAACTGGACAGTCATCGTTTTATTTTCTGAATAGAGAGTATTCATAGCAGATCAGCCATTTTATAAATCTCTCCAAAGAGGCCTCTGTCTACAGTAGAGATTAGTCACTAAATCGCCCCCTGAGCTCCAGAAGGTGGGGGTGTTTGTTGATTATGACGCAGGTTTGGTCTCCTTCTATGATGTGGAAGCCAGGGCTCATATCTACTCTGCTACTGGCTGCACCTTCAGTGAGCCTCTCTATCCATTCCTCCGTCCAGGTTTACATGATGGTGTTATAAACTCCACCCCTCTGATCATCTCACCTGTCAATCAAACAGACTAGCACCTTCGTTAGATAATAAAATAATCAACCATAATAACTAACGTGATTTCCTGAATAAGAATCTCTACTATGTGAGATCTGAGAGAACTGCATTCATATTGAACTGTTAGCTGTCATTTAACAAGACTCCATTCATGAAGACATAATAATAAGCCTTTCTCTTATAAAATCAAACCCATTATACATGATAACATATACTATATTGTTCAATGTCTGTTCTCTCCTGAATGTTTTTTGAAGTTTCATTCTTAAAAAATGGTAGGGTTAATTTGCATATCATATTGTATATATTGTTAAACAGAACATTTCTATTAGTTTATTCTTCTGAATCATGAACCACAACACAATTAAATGTTTGTACACTTTTCTGCTTTCAATAAAAAATAGTAAAAAGTGGGGACATTTTCCGTGGAATATACTACAATATGAATTCAGTAGAAAAGGTAAAACTACGATCTACTTTGACCACCAGGGGTCGCACTTTTCCTCCAAACGGTGCAGACTTGAATCTGATCAACAACAAAACAAGCAGAGGAGGAGATTTCCCATTCACTCCATCGACTGGTTTATTTCACAGACTGTACAACAGATTTAGTACATTACAGTACAGTACATCTCATTGTACTAAATATATACATATATATATATATATATACACTAAGTATTCAGTAGAATAGGTTCATCCTTAGTACAATATGTATTCAGTTGAATTGATTCATATATTAGTAGAAATTGTTACTTTTCAGTCAAATATGCATTCAGTCGAATAGGTACATTCCCAGTACAATATGTATTAAGTAGAATAAGTACCTTCTCTGTACAATATGTATTCAGAAGAAGTACATCCTCAGTACAATATGTATTCAGTAGAATCAGTACATTTTCAGTACAATATGTATTGATAATAAAAGGTACATGTGGAGTGTGTGTGGATGCTGCTTTAAGAAGCGTCACCAATAGCCGAGTTGGACTGATTGGCCGGTGAGGCTGCACACCTGTGGGTGGTTGTTCATCAAGGCTCACAGCCCTCAAGCAGCCATGTTAATGGCTGGTGGCAGCGTGGTCCGCTACATTGGAGCCAATGAAGCGGACCACGCTGCCACCAGCCATTAACATGGCTGCTTGAGGGCTCCTCCCGAAGACGAGGACACAGGTTGGCGAGGAATCCGGTTTATTGTTAGAGTTTGAGTCACGGTGACCAGAGCAGATGGAACATGCTAGAGCTCTTCCTCCAGTGTGTGTGTGTGTGTGGTGGAGGCTGTTTTAACCTGTGAGCCTTGATGAACAACCACCCACAGGTGAGCAGCCTGGTCAGGCCAGGTGAGGCTGCTTCAACCAGCCACCAACCACACACACTCCACAGTACATTGTCAGTACTATATACATTCAGTATATTATAGTATATATATAGTATATATTCAGCAGAATAGGCACATTCTCACTACAATGTGTATTTATTAGAATATGTACAGTTATAGGTATAATAGAATATAGGTATTATTTTTATGGTATTGTTTTTGGAGATGTTTACTGCAGGAGGGAATGGGGAGCAAGCATTCCAATGTACTTGTTACAAATGGTAAATAGATATCTTGTATCTTGTAATTTCAGTACATTATGCATTCAGTAGAATAGGGGCCTTCTCAGTACAAAGTGTGTATTCAGTAGAACAGGTAAGAGGTGTGTCCATCTTTGTCCACCTTCATGTCTGCTGGTTGGTTTAATATGTCTAGTCATCATTAGATCATTGGGTCGTTTGTATAGGAGCTGATTTGAACGTGTTTCCTGACGGAGTTATTTATTATGTTGTGTTGTCAGATGAAATACACGACATATGAGAGAGGTTGTCAGACTCTTCATTCATTCATTAGCACAACACAACGCAGAAAGACACCGGACACGTGTGTGTGTGTGTGTGTATTGTTTTGATTTGCCCGATCTGGTACGAAGTGTCTGCATTGTCATCCACACACACACACACACAAACACACACATACACACACACACACACACACTTTTTTTCACATTGAAATATACAAATGTGAGCGTTATTATTTGTATGGTAACATATGTGGTACATGTCTGGTGGTCAAACGCCGTAGAGACCGTGGAACTGGGACTAAAATTAGACTTTCTGGAGCGTCGCTTCTGTGAACAAGAAGAACAATCGTTGGATCCGATTCCGATTTTGGGGTCACGATTTTGATTCCCGATTCAATATTGGATTTATTCTGGATATTCTGGATTCGGCCGATTCAGGGGAACTGATTTCAGGGTCTCCTCCGCTGAGCTGAATGATGGCATGAAAGCAGAGTTAGTGTGAGATGATGATGTTTTGGGTTATTTGACAAAGAAAGCAATCATGTAAACACAAAACCTTCAACCCTTAAGAAGAAAAAATTAGAAGTAGTAATTAGTCTTAGTCTCTCTCTCTCTCTCTCTCTCTCTCTCTCTCTCTCTCTCTCTCTCTCTCTCTCTCTCTCTCTCTCTCTCTCTCTCTCTCTCTCTCTCGCTATTTGTGGTCTCATGATCCAAGTTATTTAATATTTTTGTAGTATGGTGTGAGCATACATCACATCACCATTACAGCATTTCCACAAGCACGCACGCACACACACACACGCACACGCGCACACGCACACACACACACACGCCTACTATGACCTCCCCCAGTTCATAATTGACCTGGATGGTTCCTTCCATTGAGCTGTTGGTTAACTGCTCTGGAGCCACGGGTTCAATTAGTTCAGATTCAGATTCAGATTCAGAAAACTTTATTAATCCCGAGGGAAATTAAGGTGCAACAGTTGACACAGGGGGAATAAATGCACACACAAAAATACTAATACCTAAGCTAAAAAACAAAACAACAACTAACTAAAATAAAACTATTAACTATCAAAATAGTTAAAATAATTAAAATAATTCTAAATGAAGTCTAAATGTATTGATAATGAAGATAATTTACAGTATTATAACAGTAATACGTAGGTATATACAATACACAACAATACGTATAGTGCAAATTGGCAGTAATAATATATTAATAAATAACTGAAAAGTGACATGTGATTACATGATTACAGTGCGTTGACCAAAAAAACAAAAAACAAAAAAAAAAAATAAGTATGTTGGCCTCAGGTCACTGAGTCTCCGCTGTCCCTCTCACGACCCGAGGTAGAGGAATTAAAGAGTCTAATGGCCACAGGAAGAAAGGACTTCCTATGGCGTTCTGTGGTGCACCTTTGTGGAATGAGTCTGTTGCTAAAGGTGCTTCTATATGAGGTCAGCACCTGATGGAGAGGGTGAGAGTTGTTGTCAAGGATACTACGCAGCTTGCGCAGCATCCTTCTCTCAGACACCACCAACAAGGAGTCCAGCTGGACCCCCAGGACAGCGCCAGCCTTCCTGACAATCCTGCTGATCTTGTTGGCGTCTGCTGATCTCAACCTGCTTCCCCAGCACACGACTCCGGAGAAGATGGCACTGGCTACCACCGACTGGTAGAACACATTCAGCATCTTGTTGCAAACGTTGAAGGACCGGAGCCTCCGCAGGAAGTAAAGACGGCTCTGGCCCTTCTTGTAAACCGCCTCAGAGTTCTTGGCCCAGACCAGTTTGTTGTCCAGATGAACTCCCAGGTATTTATATTCCTGGACAGCTTCAGCGGACACACCCTTGATGGAAATGGGTGTGGGTGTGGATTTCCTCCTGCGGAAGTCCACCACCATCTCCTTCGTCTTGTCAGTGTTGAGCTGCATATGGTTCAGCTCACACCACTCAACGAAGGAGTCCACGACGCCCCTGTACTCCTCATCGTTTCCCTCGCTGACACAACCAACAACTGCAGAGTCGTCCGAGAACTTCTGCAGATGGCAGGACACAGAGTTGTACTGGAAGTCTGAGGTGTACAGGGTGAACAGGAATGGGGAAAGAACAGTTCCCTGTGGAGCACCAGTGCTGCTGACCACAGTGTCAGACACACAGTCCTGCAGTCTGACAAACTGTGGACGACCCGTCAAATAGTCAGTAATCCAGGACACCAGGGAAGAGTCCACCTTCATCGCCGTCAGCTTACTTCCCAGCAGGGCAGGCCGGATGGTGTTGAACGCACTGGAGAAGTCGAAAAACATGATTCTCACAGTGCTCCCGGGTCTGTCCAAGTGGGCGTAGGCACGATGGAGCAGGAAGATGATTGCGTCCTCCACTCCCAGTTTCGGCTGGTAGGCAAACTGAAGAGGGTCCAGCGATGATCTGACCAGGGGCCGAAGAAGCGTCAGGACCAGCCTCTCAAAGGATTTCGCCACGTGGGACGTCAGCGCCACCGGTCTGTAGTCGTTTGAGGTGCTGGGACGTGCCTTCTTCGGAACCGGCACCAGGCAGGATGTCTTCCACAACACAGGGACCCTCTCCAGTCTCATGCTCAGGTTGAAGATGTACTGCAGGACTCCACTCAGCTGGGCAGCACATGTTTTGAGGACCCTCGGGCTGACGCCGTTAGGACCAGCAGCCTTGCCTGGATGGAGCCTGCACAGCACTTTCCTCACCTGCTCAGCTGTGAAGGTATGTATGCCGTGTGTGGGGGCAGGAAGAGTCACTGTTGTGTTGATGGGGGAGGGGTGAGGTAGTGGTGGTGGGGGAGAGAGAACAGGTATGTTGATGCTGGAGAGGGACGGTGGGGGAGGGGGGACAGCAGGGCTGGGGGGCTGGAGGGGAATGGTTGTAGAGGGGCTGGGGGAGTGGGGGTAGACCGGAGCCCACTCATTGAATCTATTGAAAAACAAATTCAACTCGTTGGCCCGATCAGGACCCCCCCCTATTGTCTGGCTACCAGGTTGTTTGTAGCCAGTGATGCTCCTCATGCCACTCCACACATCCTTCAGGTTGTTCTGCTGAAGTTTGTGCTCCAGCTTCCTCCTGTAGTTGTCTTTGCCCTGCTGGATCCTCTCCTTCAGCTCCCTCTGAACCCGCCTCATCTGCTCCCTATCCCCATCTCTGAAGGCCCTCTTCTTCCATTGAGCAGGACCTTGATGTCTCGGGTGACCCATGGCTTGTTGTTGGGGAAACAGCGTGCAGTCTCTATGGGAACAACACTATCCACACAGAAGTTGATGTACCCTGTTATACATTCCGTGAGATCATCAAGGTCCTCTCCATGCAAATCACAGAGGAAATCCCAGTCTGTTGACTCAAAGCAGCCCCACAAGTCCTCATCGGCCTCCTGTGACCATCTCCTCACAGTCCTTGTGGTCACAGGCAGCCGCTGTACTAGAGGCCTATACAGGTGGAGGTGGATGAGGTTGTGGTCTGACCTTCCAAGAGGAGGAAGGGCAGTGGCGCTGTATGCTTCCTTAACATTGGCATACAGCAGGTCCAGTGTCTCGTTTTCCCTGGTGGGACAGTCCACAAACTGCTTGAAGGTAGGCAGTGTTGCAGCCAGAGTCACGTGGTTGAAGTCCCCAGATATCGCGATGAATGCTTCAGGGTGCTGTGTCTGAAGTCTCGCAACGACGGAGTGGGTGACATCACACGCGAGCGCCGCGTTTGCCGACCGTGAAATGTAAACAATAAAAAGAAGCACATGGAGAACTCTCGCGGCAGATAGTATGGCCGCAGACTCACGGCCAGCAGTTCAATGTCCGGGCTACACACACGTTCCTTCACAGTAACATGTCCAGGGTTACACCACTTGTTGTTAACGAGAATAGCAAGTCCCCCACCTTTCCTCTTGCCACTCTCACGGCGCGTCCTGTCCGCCCGGACGGTTAGAAAGCCGTCCACGGTAACATTGGAGTCCGGGGTGTCCTCGTTGAGCCACGTCTCCGTGAAACAAAGCACGCTGCTCTCCCGGTACACCCACTGGGTCATCACCAGGCCCGCTAGCTCGTCCATCTTGTTCGCTAGCGACCTCACGTTCCCCATGGTGATGGAAGGGAGATATGGTTTATATCTCCGCTTCCTCTCCCACTGTCTCTCCTGCTGTTTACGTCCAGCCTTGCATCCCCTGTACGTCCTCCTCAGCTCCCTGGGGAGGTCGGGGATGTCGGGCCTCTCCCGTAGCAGCGAGGTCTGTTGTAGCGACAACAGCTGACTCCGCGCGTAGACAATGGCTCCGCCGTAATGTTGAGCCACGACGGAGACGCGGTTCAGTAACAGTGTCCCCAGGATGAGAAACACGGCAAAAACTTCCCTAAACATAGCTGGCTGAGGGTTGCACAGCTACTTAACAAAAAACTATACTAAAAACAACAATAATATAAGAATAAATGGGGAGGGGGAGCAACTGTTGCTGGCTGCCGCTCGTAGCAGCGCCGGAAGTGATATTAACATTACACTAGCATAACATTGTCATTAACATTACACTATCATAACATTGTCATTAGCATTACACTATCATAACATTGTCATTAGCATTACACTAGCATACTTAGCTGGACTTTGTGGACTCATGTTGATGACTCATCAGTTCCTTCAGTAAATGGCTGAGTGTGTGAGTGGCGTCCGCCTGGTGGTTCCCGGGTCGTGATTTGATTGACGGGGGCTTGGAGGCGGGACTGGAGGTCGTCGCTGTATTCTAGTTGATGGGAGCTGGAGGAGGAGGAGGGAGAACACACATTGATGTCTCGGGGATTTATTATCATTGTATTGTGTGTGTGTGTGTGTGTGTGTGTGTGTGTGTGTGTGTGTGTGTGTGTCTGTGTAGAGATGCAGAGGGAGAGAGACAGACACGGCCAGAGACAGAGGGAGAAAATAGAGACACACACACATGTATGTATATATATATACATATATATATATATATTTATATATATATTTATATATATATATATATATTTATATAATAACTTCGACCATGCGACCACGAATAGCTACATCAACATTGAATTGGAGTTGTTCGCTAGTCCCTCATGAATACGAGAGAGAGAGAGAGAGAGAGAGAGAGAGAGAGAGAGAGAGAGAGAGAGAGAGAGAGAGAGAGAGAGAGAGAGAGAGAGAGAGAGAGAGCGTTCGCCTATAATTCGCAAGATATTCCAAAAGCCGCGCGTGTGTGTGTGTGTGTGTGTGTGTGTGTGTGTGTGTGTGTGTGTGTGTGTGTGTGTGTGTGTGTGTGTGTGTGTGTGTGTGTGTGTGTGTGTGTGTGTATGCGCACGCGAGAGGGAGACAGACAGACAGAGAGAGAGAGAGAGAGAAACACACACACACATATATATATATATATATATGTGTGTGTGTGTGTGTGTGTGTGTGTGTGTGTAGCAACATCACATTGACTTGGAGTTCTTCTCTGTTCTCTTGTTTGAAGACGCTGGTCTCTCATGTCTTTCTTCACGCTACACAAGCCTTGCCATCTTTTTTTTCTTTTTCAACAGCATGCAACAAAAAAACAACCGTACTCTATAACATAAAGACACATCAAATCCACAGTAAAGAGAAGTTGATTCTCTACTGCAGAGCAGAACACATCTCTCATACCAACCCCTCCAAGCAGGTGGGACTTTGTCTCCCGAGCCCAGAAGAGCCTCCAGGGTGTGTCCGCCCGCATGTTTAGCTTGTTCCTATTCAGACACTTTACCATCAGTCTGTACAGCTGGTCTCCATTCACCTCTTCCAAGCTTAAACAACCGGTCCCGACCAGAAGGGGCCCACCGCAACCTTCAAGATGGGGACGAATGCCCAACCGAGGAAAAGGATCCAGTACATTAGGCACAGTCAAACGGTTAGTGTTTAATCAGTAGGCGACATTCATGACCCGTCACACAGTGTCTCCGGTGATCCGGCAGCTTGCTGATGAACCTCACAGATCTAACAGCAAGAGCCGCTGCTAGAGCCTCTGCCTTGTCCAATTCAGGTCCAGCTAAGTTCCCCAGGTTAGTGTCCTTGCTCCACGGAACACTTCCATGACTTCCATGAGGGGGGGTCCAAACGTCCTCGTCCTCCACAGGCTCTCGTAGCAACCAGCACAGGGAGACATCTTGTTCAGTCCTCTCCTTCCCCAGCCCCCTCCACACTGTGAACACTCCACAGAAGAAAAGAGACAATGTCTTAAACGTCAGAGTTTTAAAGTCCATTAGGAACAGTGAGTCATGCAGTCCCATACCTCCAAACCGCTGCACCAGTAAGTGGGCCAGTGGTCTCCACACCAAGTCTTTAGGGCCCAACACAAGTCTCTGAATGAATTGCAGTGGGGAAACAGCACCTCTACTGGCCAAATGAATTAGTGCTCTTCCTCCCTCTTCCTTTGGAAGAAAGAGAACAGCCTGAGGAATCCAGTGCATCTTGTCTCAAACAAAACGACCAAGACAGCTTGGATGCGTGCGAGCAGGTTTGAAGGTGGGGTCCACACAGGATCATCTGTGCCATAAAGAAGAGGACACCAGAATATTCACTACCAGCGTCCTTTTTATCCCTATATTTAAGGAACCTATTTTGAGATCACCCATTGGAGAGAAAGAAATGACCACTACCACAAAAACCCTTACAACAAGTGTGTGGAGCGACACTTTATAAATAGTCATCTTCATCCAATAGTTGTTCTCTCGCTTTTGTAACAATCTTCATGAGCCGATAGACCTCTTGATCAATAAACATATCCTCTGTCTTTCTTAGCAGTATCACAGACCTGATTAAACCTCTCAAATCTGGAAAAAATGGAAAATCTGTTTTGATTGCCCTAATACCTTTAGTTTCCGCTAAAAACCTCTTATTTTCTCAAGAGGATAAACAATGAACAGACTTTCTTGTGAAGGCGTCACCTCACTGTCCTCATCAGAGAAATCCTCCAGCACTTTCTTGGCCTCAGCCCCTCTCTGCTCTTTGTCAGGTTCTTTCCTTTTGTTGGCTGTATTTAAAATGACAATTTCCTCCTGCGTGTCCACAGCCATCAAGGCCTCCTCAGCCGCCCTATCAGCTCTGGCACTGCAGCTTTCCTCATGAATAATAACCACTTTAATGTTCTCTGTCTGATTCTTCACTGAATTCCCACTGGCCCGGGCACTGATTTCACCAGTGACTTTATGTGCACACTCAACATGATCCTGTTCTCCGTTCTGCTCTCCACCTGCACCACCGTCTCTACCACCTGAGCTTTAACAGCAAACTGCTGCACGCCAAGCCATTCAGACTCCAATACAGGAGTCACGTCAGGTGAGCTGGAGCCGCCCGCCTGACGCTCCTCGGCCGGCCGGTGACAACGGGCATAATGCCAGGTGGTCAAACACCACGAACTAACAACAGATAACACTCAACACACACTAACACAACACTACATACAAGACATCAACACTGATAGAAAGAGTCAAAGTTAGAGAACTCACTCAGTACACCAAGAGAGAGAGAGAGAGAGAGAGAGAGAGAGAGAGAGAGAGAGAGAGAGAGAGAGAGAGAGAGAGAGAGAGAGAGAGAGAGAGAGAGAGAGAGAGAGAGAGAGAGAGAGAGAGAGATTTGATTTTAGAAAAAACTTTATTCTTGAGTAACTTTTATTCTTCTACGTTTTGGACCAGTCAACATAAACACGGTTCAACGACACACATAAGCAGTCACGTCAACAACGTAAACAGTCACGTCGTCACGGTAACACGCTCCTCTGATCCACGCTCCGCTGGTCACGTGATCAGAACGTTTTAATGACTCAGCATTTACAGGAAGCCTTTTTTTTTAAATAAAAAAAGTATGTGCGTGCGTGGATGACAACGCAGACGCCTCGTACCAGAACAGGAAATCAAAACACACACACACACACACACACACACACACACATGTGATCCTTCCTAGGTCTCTTCTCCTCCGTCTCCCTTCTCCCTCGGTAAATGGTAAACGGACTGCATTTATAGAGCGCTTTTCTAACCAGTGCGGCCACTCTAAGCGCTTTACAAGTCATGGCTCACATTCACCCATTCATCCACCCATTCATCCACAGACGGCGGAGTCAGCCATCAAGGAGACAGCCAGCAGGTCAGGAGCGGTCAGGGTTAGGGGGTCTTGCTCAGGGACACCTCCACAGGTTGGATTTGATAAAAGGAGGCGGGGAGCGAACCAGCAGCTTGTGAGGGGACCGCTCTACCTCCTGATCTATACTGCCGCCCTGGTGTGTGTGTGTGTGTGTGTGTGTGTGTGTGTGTGTGTGTGTGTGTGTGTGTGTGTGTGTGTGTGTGTGTGTGTGTGTGTGTGTGTGTGTGGTGCTGAGACTTTGTTAATACGTCACGTGGTTCGTTGGATAACGTCACGTGGAGGGAGTTGACGCTTATGTCAGCTTTGTACTGTGATTAAATGATATATGTACATTTTATCACACGACAAAGCTGAAAAAAATATCACTTATATACATATATATATATATATATGTATTTATTTCTTTATATAAAAAAAATATACCACCCAATGACCTTACTGAATGAGTCCACTGAGATGTACTGGCTTAGGAGACTTGATGTAAATCTGTTCTACAGTCTGTGAAATAAACCAGTCGATGGAGTGAATGGGAAATCTCCTCCTCTGCTTGTTTTGTTGTTGATCAGATTCAAGTCTGCACCGTTTGGAGGAAAAGTGCGACCCCTGGTGGTCAAAGTAGATCGTTGTTTTACCTCTTCTCCTGAATCCATATTGTACTGAGAATGTACATATTCTACTGAATATATAGAGTATAATCCACAGAAAATGTCCCCACGTTATTTCCATTTTTATTGAAATCAGAAAAGTGTTCAAACATGAACTAAGATAAATGTTTTGTTTAACAATATATACAACATGATATGCAAATGAACCCTACAATTGTATAGAATGAAACCTCAAATAACATTCAGGAGAAAACAGACATTGAACAATATAGTATATGTAATCATGAATAATGGGTTTTATTTTATAAGAGAAAGGCTTATTATTATATGTCTTCATGAATGGAGTTTTCAGAGAGAGAGAGAGAGAGAGAGAGAGAGAGAGAGAGAGAGAGAGAGAGAGAGAGAGAGAGAGAGAGAGAGAGAGAGAGAGAGAGGGAGAGAGAGAGAGAGAGAGAGAGAGAGAGAGAGAGAGAGAGAGAGAGAGAGAGAGAGAACAGTAACAATTGTATATCATTAAACAAACGAAAACATTGAGGAGAAAACAGACTTTGAACAATGTAGTATATCTGATTATGTTCAATCACGTTAGTTGTTTATGATGATTATTTAATTATCTAACAAAGGTCCTAGTCTGTTTGATTGACAGGTGAGATGATCAGAGATGATCCTCCGGTCTGGGAGGCTCCGGCGGGCCCCCTGGCTTCGGCTCCGGTTTCACCGACGGTCGCGGTCGCGGTGCCCCCCTCCGCCCCTCAATGCTCAGATAAAACTCAGGGGAAAAATGAAAGTCAAAAGACTTTAAATCAGGCCGACGCAGCCGTAGAAGACGTGTCAAAGAATTATACATCGGAAATGACTGAGTGTATCGATGAGAATGAAAACAGGAGAGATAATGAGTCAGCGAGTGATGAGTATTTTGATGAGGACATGTCAGATGAGGAGTTATATAAACTCTCTCAAAAAAGAAAACGTTCTGAGCCATCGGAAAGAGGAGCTAGATCTTCAAAGACCACCAGAGCAGCCAGGGTGTCAGCTGAGTCAGAGAGAGACTTCCCTACCACTCAGGGGGAGAAGCAAGGCCTCTATTCCTCAGCTGAAATAAAAAGTTTCTGGAGGTCACTAAAGAAACTAGACTTAAACTCTTCATTGAGTCAGCAAAACCCCTGACGAGAAATGTGGGTGTTGACGGTTCAGGAGATCTACAGACTGAAACAAATGATAGTGAGGGTAAAGGCCAACTCACTGAAGATGATCTTTAAAAAGAGTTATATTATGTTTCTTTTACAAAAAGGGTTGGCAGCTCATTCTTCAAACAGCAACCTCAGATTGCTTCTTGGTCAGAATGGGGACCCCATCCACAGCCCTGTATGAAGAGAGACCCCATCCACAGCCCTGTATGAAGAGAGACCCCATCCACAGCCCTGTATGAAGAGAGACCCCATCCACAGCCCTGTATGAAGAGAGACCCCATCCACAGCCCTGTATGAAGAGAGACCCCATCCACAGCCCTGTATGAAGAGAGACCCCATCCACAGCCCTGTATGAAGAGAGACCCCATCCACAGCCCTGTATGAAGAGAGACTCCATCCACAGCCCTGTATGAAGAGGGACCCCATCCACAGCCCTGTATGAAGAGGGACCCCATCCACAGCCCTGTATGAAGAGAGACTCCATCCACAGCCCTGTATGAAGAGGGACAGATAAGAGGACAAGGGGAAGGGTAGGCTTTATTTAAGCTCGTTATGCAAATCATTTATTGCGGTTGTTAACACATCAGCTAACGTTTTTAATAAAAATGTACACGCTCACGTTGTAGATTTTGGGGCACATTATTCCAGCGACTTTAGTGAGCCGCTGTTTAACGAAGTCACCGTCTGAGAAAGCTTTCCCGTGTCCCGGGATTCATTGGTTTTAGTGGCGAAGCTGCGTTAGGACTGCAGGTAGTGAGTAGCTCCACCTACTGGTCAAACTAAGAACTACAACTCAGTCAAGCGCAAGTTTCATGCAAATACAAAATGGATCCATTTTGTATTGGCCCGCAGCCAATTCTAAGAATAGAATGGAATGTGGCGGGCCGTACTTTGGACCCCCCTGGTCTAATGTATCCGTCCACCCAATGGCTGCAGTAACAACATGTGGCCTGTAGATGGGGCTATTTAGTGACTAATCTCTACTGGAGACAGAGGCCTCTTTGGAGAGATTTCTAAAATGGCTGATCTGCTATGAATACTCTCTATTCAGAAAATAAAACCATGACTGTCCAGTTTGCATTGTGGTGGCACTTTGTGGATAGTTGTCATAACTTTACTGTTGGATATATTATTTAGACTTTATTATCAAGTAAGAGAATACAGTATTAATAGAGATGATATACCTACCCATCTATCTACCTAGGTATATCTAACAACCTACCTGTCTACCTAGGTATATCTAACTACCTACCTATCTACCTAGGTATATATAACGACCTACCTGTGTATATCTAATAACTACAAATTGTACTATTCTACTATTTCCTATTCAACTAAATACATATTGTACATAAAATGTACCTATTCTACTGATTACATATTTAAATGAGAATGTACCTATTCTACTGATTACATATTTAAATGTGAATGTACCTATTCTACTGATTACATATTTAAATGAGAATGTACCTATTCTACTGATTACATATTTAAATGAGAATGTACCTATTCTACTGATTACATATTTAAATGAGAATGTACCTATTCTACTTATTACATATTTAAATGAGAATGTACCTATTCTACTGAATACATATTTAAATGAGTATGTACCTATTCTTCTGATTACATATTTAAATGAGAATGTACCTATTCTACAGAATACATATTTAAATGATAATGTACCTATTCTACTGATTACATATTTAAATGAGAATGTACCTATTCTACTGATTACATATTTAAATGAGAATGTACCTATTCTACTGATTACATATTTAAATGAGAATGTAGCTATTCTAATGATTACATATTTAAATGAGAATGTACCTATTCTACTGATTACATATTTAAATGAGAATGTACCTATTCTACTGATTACATATTTAAATGAGAATGTACCTATTCTACTGATTACATATTTAAATGAGAATGTACCTATTCTACTGAATACATATTGGAGAGAAAATTCACAGATGTTTTGTCCATTTTTATTGAAATCAGAAAAGTGTACAAACATTTGATTATGTTTTATGTCACATGGTTCAGAAGAATAAACCTCAAGAAATATATAGAGATTATGAAATCAGCCAATCAGACAAATAGTGTTCTCCATTCTTCAGCCTGTAACCTTGAGAGCGAGAGAGAGAGAGAGAGAGAGAGAGAGAGAGAGAGAGAGAGAGAGAGAGAGAGAGAGAGAGAGAGAGAGAGAGAGAGAGAGCCTGGGTTCCATTAAAACACCACCTGGGTTCCCAAAACCACCACCTGGGTTCCCAAAACCCCCCACCTGGGTCCCTTAAAAACACCAGCCATGTTCCCAAAAACACCACATGTGTTCCCAAAAACACCACCAGACTCCGCTGGAACCGCAACGCTTTTCGGGGCAGGGGCCCCTATCTCGGGGGGGAACCCGTTCCGGGGCGCCCCGCCCTTCACAAAGAAAAGAGAACTCTTCTCCGGGGTCGTTTGAGTTACCGCACCGGACGCCTCGCGGCGCCTATCTCCGCCTCTCCAGGTTCGGGGATCTGAACCCGACTCCCTTTGGATCGACCGGGGGCCACGGAGGCCATGGCCCCGCGCTTCAGAACGGCGTTGGCCGATCTCTTAGGACCGACTGACCCATGTTATGGAACCCTTCTCCACTTCCGCCTTCAAAGTTCTCCTTTGAATATTTGCTACTAGCACCAAGATCTGCACCCGTGGCGGCTCCACCCGGGCCCACACACTACCTGGGTTCCCTTAAAAACACCACCTGGGTTCCCTTAAAAACCCCACCTGGGTTCCCTTAAAAACACCACCTGGGTTCCCTTAAAAACACCACCTGGGTTCCCTTAAAACACTACCTGGGTTCCCTTAAAAACACCACCTGGGTTCCCAAAAATACCACCTGGGTTCCCTTAAAAACACCACCTGGGTTCCCTTAAAAACACCACCTGGGTTCCCTTAAAACACTACCTGGGTTCCCTTAAAAACACCACCTGGGTTCCAAAAAACACCACCTGTGTTCCCAAAAACAACACCTGGTTTCCCTTAAAAACACCAGCTGGGTTAGAAAAAACACTACCTGGGTTCCCAAAACCCCCACATTGGTTCCCTTAAAAACACCACCTGGGTTCCATTAAAACACCACCTTGGTTCCCAAAAGCCCCATCTGGGTTCCTAAAAACACCACCTAGGTTCCCGAATACACCACCTGGGTTCCCAAAAACACCACCTGTGCTCCCAAAAACACCACCTAGGTTACGGAATACACCACCTGAGTTCCCAAAACCAGAGGTGGTGGTGCTGCTGCTGGGAACGGAAAGTTAGAGAACTCACTCAGTACACCAAGAGAGAGAGAGAGAGAGAGAGAGAGAGAGAGAGAGAGAGAGAGAGAGAGAGAGAGAGAGAGAGAGAGAGAGAGAGAGAGAGAGAGAGAGAGAGAGAGAGCGTTCGCCTATAGTTCGCAAGATATTCCAAAAGCCGCGTGTGTGTATGTGTGTGTGTGTGTGTGTGTGTGTGTGTGTGTGTGTGTGTGTGTGTGTGTGTGTGTGTGTGTGTGTGTACGCCTATAGATCTCAAGATGTGACACAATCCAAACGGCGCAGCGACTTCCAGGACGAGAGAGAGAGGAGAAGTTGTAAAGGAGCTGAAAGACAGCGACATGTTGAACCTCACCGAGCTGATGGGACGAGGAGGAGGAGGAGAAGGACCAGGACTTGCTTTACATTGTCCCGCCAGCAGCCCATCCGGAGACACACACACACACACACACACACACACACACACACACACACACACACACACACACACACACACACACACACACACACACACACACACACACACACACTCCTCCTGGTGTAATCCTTCAGGTCTCTTCTTCTCTGCTCCTTATTTTCCTCGTGTTTTTCTTAAAGCTCCGATGGTCAAAGAATACAGACAGCGTCCTCCATCTCCCTTCTCCCTGTGTGTGTGTGTGTGTGTGTGTGTGTGTGTGTGTGTGTGTCAGTGGTGGGCCGTCAGGGCCAGCAAGGCCTTCTCTGCTGGCCTAAACATCATCAGAATATGAATTATATTTCCACAAATATGTATTAATTATTTAATACATATTTGTGGAAAGAATATATCAAAATATAATTTACAAATCTGTGGCGTTAACCAATCAGATTTTGAGTTGGCTTCACCGGCGCCAGCTAGCAGGCGTACGCTGACGTCAGCACGTGCGCGTCTTTTGATTGGATACGCGCTATTGAGAGGCGGAGCTATGCAGAGCTAGCAAACTGAACTTGAACGAGTTAATTGTGTAGATTTCTACAAGCAGTTTTTTTTTTACTGAAACGCACGGATAAACTACAACAGAGTCATTGAAGTCTTCTAAGTCAGGGGTTCCCACCCTTTTTTGTGCCACGGACCGGCAGATACATGAAAAAAATCTCGCGGACCGGTTGTCAATTTTCGCGGACCGGTTGTCAAAGTGTGTTGTCAACACACACCCCTAACAAAACGGCAGGGCTCGATTTCAGTATAAACGCGCATGTACGCGCAGCGCCCGTAACAAAACCGGCTCGTTCACGACCGACATTAGTCTCTTTAGTAGCGCGTGCAACTGAAAGTCTCTCGTTATGCCGCCGATATATATTTAATCTATATATATAGATTATACCGCCCATATATACCGCTATATAATCTATATATATAGATTATACTATATATATCATCTCTATATATAGATTATACCCGCCGTTCACCTATACTCAAATTATTTGAGTCAAATATGATGATAAGCACACAGCTGTTTCGCGGCCCGGCAGTAACACCTCCACGGCCCGGTACCGGTGCGCGGCCCGGCGGTTGGGAACCCCTGTTCTAGAGGAAAGAAAGGAGGATGGATTTTCTGTTCAAATAATCTGTTGTTTTGGTGAGTACAGAGCATTTTATTTTCAGATATATAAAAAATTAATGTTTGATGCTTCTGCAAGAGATGTGGAGATATGTGTGAGCACTGGCTCAGCTGTGCAGTAAAAGCACTCAAGGAGACTTGATGAATAGTTTTGGTTGAAGCTTTATCAAAGTGGACGTTCAAGGCTAGGAATACACTTTCACCACTGTCGCAAATATATCCTCATGAACAAATGCTAATTGTTGAAAAATGCTGCTTTGGGTGCGACAATCAGCTGTTTAGTGAGCAAACTTGTTCAAGCTCACATACTTTTGGTGGACTTTGTAGACTAATCCCTTAAAATTGCCTTTTATTTTTAATTTTTGACAGTATCCAAGCGATCTTAAAGCTGGTAGTTTAACACTCTTAATTGTAAATGCGGATTTATTGATTATCAATGCTTCGGAAATATGAATATAACTCTGTTGTACTTGACTATGTTAAGGTGACGCACCGGCCGGTTCTACTGCGTTTCTGTCTAAATGTATAGTTTCTAGAGCCATGGCGTAATAATGATGGTATTAAGAGGTGGAATAACTCAGGTAGGACTGTGTAGGATCACTGAAGTAGATATATATATATATATTATTTATATATATATTATTTATTTATATATAAAAAAGTATACCACCCAATGACCTTACTGAATGAGTCCATTGAGATGTACTGGCTTAGGAGACTTGATGTAAATCTGTTCTACAGTCTGTGAAATAAACCAGTCGATGGAGTGAATGGGAAATCTCCTCCTCTGCTTGTTTTGTTGTTGATCAGATTCAAGTCTGCACCGTTTGGAGGAAAAGTGCGACCCCTGGTGGTCAAAGTAGATCGTTGTTTTACCTCTTCTACTGAATCCATATTGTACTGAGAATGTACATATTCTACTGAATATATAGAGTAGATTCCACAGAAAATGTCCCCACTTTATTTCCATTTTTTATTGAAATCAGAAAACTGTTCAAACATGAACTAAGATAAATGTTTTGTTTAACAATATATACAACATGACATGCAAATCAACCCTAGAATTGTATAGAATGAAACCTCAAATAACATTCAGGAGAAAACAGACATTGAACAATATAGTATATGTAATCCTGCAAAATGGGTTTGATTTTATAAGAGAAAGGCTTATTATTATGTCTTCATGAATTGAGTGTTCAGAGAGAGAGAGAGAGAGAGAGAGAGAGAGAGAGAGAGAGAGAGAGAGAGAGAGAGAGAGAGAGAGAGAGAGAGAGAGAGAGAGAGGATACAAGATACAATATTTTTTGATTGGCCATTTGTAACAAGTACAATGGAATGCTGACTCCATATTCCCTCCCGCAGTAAGAATTAACACAACTATAAAAATACTTTACACCATTAAAATGAACATAAAAACAACAATAAAGTGAGAGGAGAGAGAGAGAGAGAGAGAGAGAGAGAGAGAGAGAGAGAGAGAGAGAGAGAGAGAGAGAGAGAGAGAGAGAGAGAACATAAACCATTGTATCTCATTAAACAAACAAAAACATTGAGGAGAAAACTGACTTTGAACAATGTAGTATATCTGATTATGTTCAATCACGTTAGTTGTTTATGTTGATCATTTAATTATCTAACAACGGTCTTAGTCTGTTTGATTGACAGGTGAGATGATCAGAGGGGTGGAGTTTCTACCACCATCATGTGGACCTGGACAGAGGTATGGATAGAGAGGCTCACTGAAGGTGTAGCCAGTAGCAGAGTAGATATGAGCCCTGGCTTCCACATCATAGAAGGAGACCAGACCTGCGTCATAATCAACAAACACCCCCACCTTCTGGAGCTCAGCTTTCACACGGAGACGGACAGAAGGGCTGTCATTAAATACCAACTCATCCTTGAAGAAGTAAAGAATCCAGAAACCATTCTCAGGGGTGTGTGTGAAGGGTTCTTTTCTGTTGACAGACTCTCTGGTCACTCCTAACCACCATGTAGTCTTGTCTTTAACCTGGACCTCAAAGTAGAATCTCCCTGAGGAGAAGCTCTGCCTCGTGAGAACATGTATATACCGTGTAAATCTCTTAGGGTTGTCTGGGAGTTCCCTCTCTACACCTCCATCATGTACTTGTTTCCCATCATCAGACAGGATGAGCTGGGGATGAGCTGTATCAGGATCTAGAGTCACCTCTACTCCATACTGCTGGACCCTCTTCAGTTCAACATCACCATGCAGCTTCTTCATGTCCATGTTCAGTGTCTCCTCCAGCTGATCCAGGGATCTCCTCAAGGTCCCTACGTATGACGGAGGATGGACCTCCACCCTCGTCCAGTTCCTGGTGTGTGGAGGATTCTCCAGGGATCTGAAGGTCTGGAGGAAGTGGAGGTGGTCATCAGTGTGTGAGAGCTGCTTCACCTCTGAGCTTCTATTGGTCAGATCTTCTATTTCCTGCTCCAGCTCTTTGATGAGGCCTTCAGCTTGTTTCTCTGTGGATTTCAGTTTGTCTTTAACCGTTTGGTTGAAATCATCCTGACACTTTTCAATGCAGCGCATCAGAGCAGCGAGGACCTGCAGACCATCGGCTATCTCTTTGTCTGAGTTTATTTTGCTCAATTCTACTGTGTCTATGATCTCCTTAATCTTTTGTTCTCTCTCCTGGATCATCTGCAGAACATCAGACTCTATCTTCTCCAGCTGGACCATCTTCACTTCATATTCCTCCTTTAGAGGTACAACAGGGTGGGACATGTGGTCCAACTTTGTACATAACTGACACACACACACCTGTTCAGTCTGGCAGAAGAGCTCCAGTATTTGATAATTGTGTATCTTACACATCCTGTCTTCCAGACGGTCCATAGGCTCGACCAGCTGATGTCTCTTCAGGCCTGAGACTCTCTGATGTGGCTCCAGGTGGGTGTGGCAGTAAGACATAAGACACACTAGGCAGGAATTCACAGCCTTCAGCTGGGCCCCGGTACAGACGCCACAGGGAACTTCTCCTGGTTCAACAGAAGGCTGCTGTTTTTCTGGTACAAACCGTCTTAACTGATCAACCATCTCTGAAATGAGGGTATTGACCCGTAGATCAGGTCTTGTGTGGAAAAGCTCATTGCAAACAGGACATTTGTACTGGACTTTGTCATCCCAGAACTTTGTAATACAGGCTCTACAGAAGTTGTGTCCACATGGTGTGGAAACTGGACTGTTGAACACCTCCAGACAGATGGAACATGAATAGTTCTCTTCAAACCAGGAAGTGTTAGCAGAAGCCATTCCTAGACACAGACGACATGGTTTATGTAACGAGAAAAGAGGGTTTAACTATAAAGTATATAAGCATATAACTCTTATAGTTGTGCTGTTTTACTCACCTTGTTGTGGTTTCTGTCTGTTTTGTTCCTAAACGCGTTGTGTTTTTGTCCTGGAAGAAAGAACTGCTCCACGTCGGGTGGTTTGGTTTCTGTGAACATTAACTTTAGTTTCCTGAACTAGGCTTCCTCTTGGCTCCGCCCCCAACAAATGGCCCCGCCCCCACAGACAAACACTTCACTGACCTTTCAACTTTCAGGCTCTTACTTCGGGCGCATTAGATTAGATTAGATTAGATTAGATTAGATTAGATTAGATTAGATTAGATTCAAATGTATTGTCAGTGTACTACAGCACAAGTAGAGTACAGCAAAATGAATTTGGCGTCTAACCAGAGTGCAAATGTAGCAGTAAAGTTCACGGTTATATATAATGTACGGTTGTTGAATAATATGTAAAAACAGTCTACTAAAAAAACTACTACTAAAAACAGGTATAAACATAATATAAATAAATTATAGAGTAGGTATGAGATATGTGCAGAATTATAGGTATTTATATATAAGAGGTAAGTATAAACAGGTAGTGAGCAGGGGTATGCAGTGGTATCAACAGTTGAAGATAAATTTATATACATATATATATATATATATACACACAGTAAGTACAGTACAAATGTAACACGAGTATCATACAGGTATGTAAACAATAAATATGTATTAACTATTAATATGTAAACTTGGATTCTTTGTGTGTTCTTTCCGTCCTCATCTTGGTCCACTCTTTAAGTCAAGTCAAGTCAAGTCAAGTTTATTGTCACTTCACAGTTTACAGTTTAGTATAAAGCAGTGATGTGAAAATCATGTGTGCAATACCCGACGACAGACAGCAGTTATAAAATAAGATAAAATAAAAATAGATAAAAATAGAATAAAAATAGAAATAGAATAAAGAATATAAAAATAAAAATAAAATGCAATTTATAAAATGCAAAAATCGGCACAGAAAAGAGCAATATGTATATATAAATCAATGTAATAAAATATACATTGTTATATGTTATACGCCCTTGTTCAGCAGCCTGATGGCCTGACTGTGGAAGCTATCTCTAAGCCTATTTGTACGACACTTGATACTGCGGTATCGCCTGCCTGACGGTAATAGTGAGTACAGTTCGTGGCTGGGGTGGGCAATGTCTTTTATAATTCGTTTGGCCTTGGCCACGCACCGCTGGTTGTAAATGTCCAGGAGGGAGGGGAGCTCACCTCCAACGATATACTGGGCCGTCCGCACCACCCTTTGAAGCGCTCTGCGCTCGAGTGCCGTGCAGTTCCCGTACCAGGCGGTGATACACCCTGTAAGAACACTCTCGATGGTGCCGTTGTAGAATGTTCTCAGGATGCGGGGGCCCATGCTGAATTTCTTCAGACGCCTGAGAAAATACAGGCGTTGTTGGGCCCTTTTCACCACGTGTGTGGTGTGCGTGGACCATGTGAGGTCCTCGGAGATGTGCACGCCGAGGAACTTGAAGCTGCTGACGCTCTCTACTGCAACGCCGTCGATGGAGATAGGGCTGTGCTCTCCCCTCTGCTCCTGAAGTCCACGATCAGCTCCTTGGTCTTCTTGACGTTGAGGGCGAGGCTGTTCTCCTGGCACCACTGCTCCAGCGATCCGACCTCCTCCCTGTAGGCTGTCTCGTCGTCGCCGGCGATCAGGCCCATCACTGTCGTGTCGTCAGCAAACTTGACGATGACGTTGGAGCTGTGCATAGCCATGCAGTCGTGGGTGTAGAGGGAGTAGAGGAGAGGGCTCAGCACGCATCCCTGGGGGGCTCCCGTGTTGAGGGTCAGTGGCTCTGATGTGGTGCTGCCCATCCTCACCACCTGGCGGCGGTCCGACAGGAGGTTCAGTATCCAGCTGCACATGGATGGGGGTACGCCTAGACCTCTCAGCTTGGTGTCGAGCTTGGCAGGAACTATTGTGTTGAATGCTGAGCTGTAGTCCACAAACAGCATTCGCACATAACAGTTCTTTCCCTCCAGGTGGGAAAGGGCAGTGTGGAGGGCCATGGCAATTGCGTCGTCCGTGGATCTATTTTGACGATATGCAAATTGCCATGGGTCCAGCATGGTAGGTAACACGGAGCAAATAAAGTCCTTGACCAACCTCTCGAAGCATTTGCTAACGATCGAGGTGAGGGCCACAGGTCTGTAGTCATTCAGGCATGTTACCTTGGTTTGTTTAGGGACAGGCACGATGGTCTGCGCATGCTCTGAGGACGCGGCCCGGGATGTCGTCGGGGCCTGCCGCCTTACGGATGTTCAGCCGCTTAAAGGTGCGGCGCACATCCGCCTCCGAGATGCGCAGCTGGCTGGTCTCCCCAGTCGGTGCTGGCTTCGGCGGGCTGCCGTTTACGTCGAACCGAGCAAAAAATGTATTTAGCTCTCCTGGGAGGGAGGTAGAGGAGTTCTCTACACAACTGGTTCTCCCTCTGAAGTTCGTTATCGTCTGCAGCCCCTGCCACATACCCCTCGCATCGTGTTTCTTGAATTTATCTTCCACTCTGTCCTTATACTCCTGCTTGGCAGTGACGATGGTCTTACGGAGGTCGTAACGGGCTCTCGTATATTCCTCCGTATTCCCGGAACCAAAGGCGGCGTTACGCGCATGTAGGGCAGCACGAACATCGCCGTTAATCCACGGTTTCTGGTTGGGATATATCCGAACCGACTTGGTCGGAACAACGTCATCTATGCACTTCTTGATGAACCCGGTGACCGACGACGCGTACTCGTTGATGTTATTGTCCGAGGCAACGCGGAACATGTGCCAGTCAGCGTGATCAAAACAATCCTGCAGCGTAGAATCTGATTGGTCCGACCAGCATTGGACCTCCCTCACAGCGATCGGTTGCTGCTTCAGTCTCTGCCTATAGGCGGGGAGTAGCTGGATAGAGCGGTGATCTGATTTGCCGAACGGTGGGCGGAGGAGGGCCTTGTAGCCATCACGGAAGGGAGTGTAGCAGTGGTCGAGGATCCGCTCGCCCCGTGTGTTGCTCTTTATGTGTTGGTAGAACTTCGGGAGAACCTTCTTCAGGTTCGCCTTGTTGATGTCCCCCGCCACGATGAGAGCAGCCTCGGGGTGGGCCGACTCCTGTTCGCTGATAGCCCCGTACAGTTCCTTCAGCGCTGTGTCCGTGTTGGCTTGTGGGGGAATGTAAACAGCGGTCACGGTTACCGCTGTAAACTCCCGAGGTAGCCAGTATGGACGGCACATAAGCATCAGGTACTCCAGGTCCGGGGAACAGAAAGACTTGAGGGGATGTACATGACTTTGGTTGCACCAAGTTCTGTTTATCATGAGACATACCCCCCCTCCGCGATCTTTACCGGAGAGAGCCTTTGTTCTGTCCGCCCGGTGTACGGAAAATCCCGTCGGCTCGATAGCTGCGTCGGTAACCCCCTCCGACATCCATGTCTCCGTAAGGCAGATGATACAATTGTCCTTAGTTTCCCGGTGGAATTGAATACGAGCCTGTAGTTCGCTTAACGTATTGTCCAGAGACTGTACATTAGCCAGTAGAATGGTGGGTAGTGGGGGGCGATCGGATCGACGTCTCAGC
The DNA here is from genome assembly GCA_027704905.1 of Muraenolepis orangiensis. Lineage (NCBI taxonomy): Eukaryota > Metazoa > Chordata > Actinopteri > Gadiformes > Muraenolepididae > Muraenolepis > Muraenolepis orangiensis. Next base: position 7,199 of record JANIIK010001569.1, on the reverse strand, counting down.
CTGACTAGCACGCCGGCTCGCTTCCCTCGCTTCCTCCGGCGACGCTTGCGTGTAATCGTGCCCAAGATGGACGGAGATAATCCAGCTGTGACTTCGGGCGGGACGTCCGAGTCGAAAGAATGAAAAAACTCCGGTAGGCGGCGAGCGACTGTCGATCTGATCTCCCGAAGTGTGCAAAAGTTATAAGTGAACTTGCTGCTAACATCCTGAACTAAAATAGTTGCGATAAAAAGAATAAATAACAAAAAACTGCGTCGTCGTGCGGGAGCTCGCGACACGGCAGCCATCTCGTACGGCGCCATACTCCAATTACAGACAGCTACTCAGAATGGTGGCTGCATGTAGTGTGACTGTTTCTCACTGAGTTCTCTCTCTCTCTCTCTCTCTCTCTCTCTCTCTCTCTCTCTCTCTCTCTCTCTCTCTCTCTCTCTCTCTCTCTCTCTCTCTCTCTCTCTCTCTCTCTCTCTCTCTCTCTCTCTCTCTCACACTCTCTCACACACACATACACACACACACTTATCACCATGACCATAAGGTTATATAGGTACTTTATAAATCTTAATTTAACATCATCCATTGTAATTGTACAATTGAAAGTAAAAAAGGTACTATACTCCCTCCATACATATATAGAGCATATATACAGTATACATGCACAGTATGTATACATATATATATATATATATATATATATATATATATACATATATATATATATACCAGTGGTGAAGCGTCAGGGCCTTCAAGGTATTCAGAGAAGACCCTGGAACTCTCAAATGAAACCAAAACAATCTAATTAATTGTATTAATAAAGTAATACAATTTAATAAAATGTAATACAATTTAATAAAATTACTAAATGAGAATTGTATCTGTGTTGTTATCTGTTATATTACAGTGTTACGTTGATTTGTTTGTCTTTCTCGGTCCATGCACGACGCATTTGAGTGGTTTTGTGTTGGAAAAACCATTCAACCAATCAGATATTTTTCTGGGTTGCTGGGAAGAATATCCTTCAACCAAAGTATTCCCGATGACTTTGGCCCTCAGACTGAATGAGAGCGTACGTTTGGATTGCCAATTTGATCAACCAATCATATCGTGATTTGTAGCCAATGGGCGTATTCTTTCAGATTTCCCCACAGCTCAATAGTGAGCTAGAAGGTATACTGGCTGGAGCGAGAGTGGATCTAGCGTAGTGCTACGTTGTTTCTACGTAGGATTTTACGTCAAAATGGCAACAGGCGAAGATGATGTCGTTGCGGATTTATTGTCGGAACCATTTTCAAGACGACCATTCAATGTAAAGATGGACATTATTAAAAAAGGCCGTCCAACGCCTGACAATCTTGAGCTGAATCAAGTTGTTAAAGCAGGCTATGTTCGCCATTTTCAGGCTAGCAACTGGGAAAGATACCCGTGGCTAACGGGCTCTACTAGCCACGAGAGGCTCTACTGCTGGGAGTGTTGCTATTTGGGACCGACCAGAGGGCAGGGAATTGGAAAGGCAACTTATTTTGGATCTGAAAAGCGATCATCTTTATGACCGGGTGGTCGAACCATCCAGAAGGACAGGAGAATGGATTTGGTCTTTAAGTGAACATCATTGGTGAGTGAGACTCATTTGTCTTTGCTGGTTTTGTCTCAGTGTTGCGTCTCGTTGAGCTGGTTGTTGCATTTTGTTTCCACACACTTGTTGACTGATTAGTTAATGGCTGTCATGAGTTTGTTAAGCATTGTTGTGCATTTAAATTGAGAGTTTTGACTTGATCTTTCTTTGCATCGCTTAACGTGAAAAGACTTAACGTAACTAAGAGTTACAAACCCGCTATCAATAATCACCTAATTTGCATATGTCTTGTCATTAGCACTTTCACCTTTTCACTTTCATTTTGACAGGTGAAAGTGCTAATGACAAGACATATGCCAGAGATATTTGGTGATTATTGATCGCTATTTTGGAACTTTAAGTTACATTAAGCCTTTTCACGTGAAGCGTGTTAGACCGGCCCTTTAACCAATAGCCTGTGTGGTGCAACATGTGCACTCTGGTTAGATGCTAAATTATTTTCGCTGTACTGTACTTGTGCTGTGAAATGACAATACATTAGAATCTAATCTAATCTAATATTTGGTCAGTTGAGCCTCCTGGATGTTTACCCTCTGTAGGCTTTGAGTATCAATCACAGCATGCTGTGTTTAGATTACTTTTGTTATTTCTTATTTGTTTTAGTTTTTTTGGTCTTAATCCTGGGTGGGGGTTCTCTCCAAGAAGCTGAATGCTCTTCGGAGACAGGACTCTACCCCATGGCTTTGATTCCGTGGCATTGCAGCAGTTTGAGGTTTATGTCGGGTCCACTGTCTCTCCTGTAATGGTCCACACAGACCCCATTAGGAGACATGGAGGCATGGCATACATGGCTGCCTTCAACATGTCAACGGTTTGAATCCCCCCCAAGTCCCCTGTCCCCTGTCCCCCCTGTCCCCTGTCCCCTGTCCCCTGTCCCCTGTCCCCTGTCGCCTCCCGAGGCTAACGCTTAAAGATGTTACGATCACATCTCCAACCACATAAAGGGTAAAGACGATGTGATTGTCATCCAGAGCGTTTGTGTGTCAGGAGGGGCCCCGTGACCAGCCACTGAGCCTGGCATCATTGTGTTTTGGCGTTTGTTTATTTGTGTATTTTACGTACTGTGGGCCCCAGCATTCTGTTCATGCTGGAGCCCACAACATTTTCTCTTGTTGTACATTTTGATTGATTAATTTAGTTGGTTTTTACAGAAAGCCCGGTCAAAAAACGGTACATTTTACGCCTACATTACACTACTTTACTAAAGTATTTACTTTAGTACATTTACCAGGTAGAGTGGCTTGTACATTACACTACTTTACTATAGTATTTAATGTAGTACATTTACAAGGTAAAGTGGCTTGTACATCACAATAGTACATCTACAACAGTACAATAATATTAGTGCTGTAGTGTTTGTATTATTATTATTATTATTATTATTATTCTCTCAGTACAATAGCAGCATGGTAGTATTTCCTCAGTGTGTTCTTTCCAGCTACGGGTGCAGAGCCCTCCGGTGGGGCGACTCTGAGAACCTGCCTCTGGGCCTCGGGGGTCGTCCTGTGTGTTGTCGGGACCATCGTTCTACCAGTTGTGTCCATGAAGAGGTGCCCAGGTCAGACTCCTCAGACACACGGCATTGTGTCGATACCACGTTCAACTTTATACTGATGATACACTCTTTTCTGCATGCAGGACACCGCAGAACAACCCCAGCATGTCTGGTAAGAGCAGATTCTCTTCTGCCACAATGGGATGAAGGACAGACTGTAACTTTAGGTGTGATAAAGGACAGACTGTAGCTGTGATAAAGGACAGACTGTAGCTGTGATAAAGGACAGACTGTAGCTGTGATAAAGGACAGACTGTAGCTGTGATAAGGGACAGACTGTAGCTGTGATAAGGGACAGACTGTAGCTGTGATAAAGGACAGACTGTAGCTGTGATAAAGGACAGACTGTAGCTGTGATAAAGGACAGACTGTAGCTGTGATAAAGGACAGACTGTAGCTGTGATAAAGGACAGACTGTAGCTGTGATAAAGGACAGACTGTAGCTGTGATAAAGGACAGGCTGTAACTGTGATAAAGGACAGACTGTATCTGTGAAAAGGACAGGCTGTAACTGTAGATAACACATGACTAGATAACACATTGACTAGAAACACATTGACTAGATAACACATTGACTAGATAACACATTGACTAGATAACACATTGACTAGATAACACATTGACTAGATAACACATCCACTAGATAACATATCCATTAGATAACATATCCACTAGATAACATATCCATTAGATAACATATCGACCTTACAATCTATTTCAAGTGTAAAAGTAAAACTCATATGTGGGTGTGATGTATTCTGTACACATTAGTCTTCTAGTCTTAATCTGAATAAACACAATCGGATTCAATATATACTGTATGTATTTCAAACTGTACTAAATGAGCATGTGTCCATGAGGCAAGATAAATGTCAATACTATGTACATTCAAACTATACATGTAAATGTATAATATGCATGTAAACTATTGTATATGAAAAGGAGTAATATGTTTTATAAATATATATATAATTTATTAATTTGTGTGTGCGTGTGTGTGTGATGTGTGTGTTGAGTGAAGAGGCTTCCTGTACAAGCTGAAACCACATCCTGTGTAAGGATGTGGTACCTCCCTGAGTGACACATTTGCAATAAACCTTAACCATAAAAAAAGATAATCTCCATGTTAGTGACACAAACAGGAGGAGCTACAGAACCATCGGTAATTCTCTCTAACCTAACTCCTAATACCTAAAACGTACCTAAACTAACCATCTCTATCCTAACACCTAAACTAACAATCTCTATCCTAACACCTAAACTTACAATCAATAATATGACAACAATATGCATTATTATTATCATTTAAATATTAATATCATTATTATTATTATTATTAGTATATACACACAGTCTATGAAAAACAGAAAGACAGACAGACAGCTTATCACAACATATAATACAATAAAATGCATCCACTTCAATCCACCTGTGAATCTTAATAAACACACATTTAGCAGATCTTACATAATATTGTGCTGTTCATCCCCACCCTGCCCATACTAACACGTATGTTCAATGAAGGCAAACCTAAAGCCAGTCTGTGCAGTGATACTTACCTCCTCTAACACATTGACTAGATAACACATTGACTAGATAACACATTGACTAGATAACACATTGACTAGATAACACATTGACTAGATAACACATTGACTAGATAACACATTGACTAGATAACACATTGACTAGATAACACATTGACTAGATAACACATTGACTAGATAACACATTGACTAGATAACACATTGACTAGATAACACATTGACTAGATAACACATTGACTAGATAACACATTGACTAGATAACACATTGACTAGATAACACATTGACTAGATAACACATTGACTAGATAACACATTGACTAGATAACACATCGACTAGATAACACATCCACTAGATAACATATCCACTAGATAACATATCCACTAGATAACATATCGACCTTAAAATCTATTTCAAGTGTAAAAGTAAAACTCATACGTGGGTGTGATGTATTCTGTACACATTAGTCTTCATCTTAATCTGAATAAACACAATCGGATTCAGTATATACTGTATGTATTTCAAACTGTACTAAATGAGCATGTGTACATGAGCATTAAATAAATAAAACATTAAGATAAATGGTGATACTATGTACATTCAAACTATACATAAGTAGTAAATGTATAATATGCATGTAAATTATTGTATATGTAAAGGAGTAATATGTTTTATATATATATATATAATTTATTAATGTGTGTGTGTGTGTGTGATGTGTGTGTTGAGAGAAGAGGCTTCCTGTACAAGCTGAAACCACATCCTGTGTAAGGATGTGGATCCTCCCTGAGTGACACATTTGCAATAAACCTTAAACATAAAAAAAGAAAATCTCCATGTTAGTGACACAAACAGGAAGAGCTACAGAACAGAGCTACAGAGCTACAGAAGAGTAGATATTCATCTTTACCTAAAGTCGGATTAGCATTTCAAATTGAGACGGTTTGAAACAACAACAAACAAAAATAAACTATTTATGAATAATAAATATAAAACATGATATGTTGGGTGATATAATGTATACCATAGGTCATTGACATGCCATGTGACATGATGGGGTGGTGGGTATGGGTGATATCATGTAGAACATATTTTGATGAATTGATCACACATTACCGACGAACGTTAAGGGGGGTGGGGGGAGGGGGGGCGGTGCTGCGTGATCAGCGGTGAACGTTGAAGGGGGGGGTTGTGTCGGCCCACAGTATGCCAGATGGCCAGTACAGCCCTGGCGGAAAATGTCACTGCATTCTCGATTCGGACATTATAGTCTATATGTGCGACTATTGATCCGTTATTGTAAAAACAATAAAATATTTGTTTAAAAATATTTAATTATAAATTTTATTTTTATTCTCAAAATAATCTTCCGGGCCAAATAATACTGCTGGCGGTGCCACCAATGGCCCGCGGGCCGCCTGTTGCCGACCCATGGTGTAAAGGGTTGAACTACAGCAATCTGCAATCTTGTGTTTCCCTTGAAGGCCAACATTCCGAATCAACACCTTGTCACCTGGTGCAAGTGGACAGTATCGAACTCTCTGATCGTACCGCTGTTTGTTGCCTTCATTTCTCTTCCCAGCCATGCTTTCCGCTAACTGATATGCAGCTTGAAGGTCTCGCTTCATGTTCGCGACATACCTCGGGTACGACTTTAGGGATGAGTTGTCATCTGTGACACCAAAACATATGTCAACCGGCAGCCGAGCTTCACGTCCAAACATTAAGAAGTATGGACTATGACCAGTCGAATCATTTTTTGTACAGTTATATGCGTGGACAAGGTAACTGACGTGCTGGCTCCATCTGCTCTTTTCGGAAGGGTTCAGTGTTCCAAGCATATTGAGCAGTGTCCTATTAAAGCGCTCAGGCTGTGGGTCACCCTGAGGGTGATACGGGGTGTTCTGGATTTTCTCACTCCAAGCATGCCTAGAAGTTCATGAATGAGACGACTTTCAAAGTCCCTTCCCTGATCCGAGTGCACTCTTTTGGGTAAGCCATAGTGGAAGAAGTACTTTTCCCACAGCACTTTGGCAACTGTAGATGACTTCTGGTCTTTGGTGGGAAAAACTTGGGCATACCGGGTGTAGTGATCGGTAACAACAAGTACATTGGACACATTTTTTGAGTCAGGTTCGAGTGATAAAAAAATTGATGCAGACAAGATCCATGGGTAAGATGCGACCGTTCGGCAGCTCTTGTAGGAAGTGTCTTTCGTTGGACACACCTGCCACAATCCTTGCAGTACTGTTCAATCTCTGCTTTCATACGAGGCCAATAAAACCTCTCTCGCACAAGCCCATAGGTTTTGTCGAACCCTAAGTGGCCGGAATGGTCATGCAGTGACTTGAGCACTATCTCTCTAGAATCCTTTAACCTCAGTTTATCCCACTCTTTGAGTAACAATGAGATATCCCGGTGTTTCCTTCTATCCGCACTGTTTACATCTTTTTGAGCAACAGCTCTCAA
>JANIIK010001567.1:0-17432 GCA_027704905.1 Muraenolepis orangiensis | reverse complement strand
TAACCCCTACCTTCTCCTTAATGACCACTGACCCCTACCTACTTCTTCATTCAAGGTTCAAGATTCAAGATTTTTACTTGCCATATGCACAAGTAGAATTGAATGCTTACTCCCCATTCCCTCCTGCAGTTTGAGTTTATACTACAATTTAACACTATATACTATACTATGTACTATACTTACACTGTACTATAACAAAACTGTACACAATTAAAATGGAAATAAAAATGACTATAAAGTTACTGATGGAGTGTGTGTTGAATTCTGCAAAAAAGCATTTAAAAAGCATTTTAAAGTGCCAGTAGTGCAGCAGCATCATGAATTCTGTGCAGAACAGTGCAGTAACTGTAATGAGTCCAGCAAAGTATGACAGTGTAATGTTAATGACAATGTTATGATAGTGGCAGCACTCCTAGCAGTTCAGTAGGTCACTGCCTGTGGATCAAACTATCCTTGAACCTGGTAGTCGTTGTACGGATGCTGCAGAACCGACGACCGGACGGTAGGGGGGAGAAGAGATGGAGCCCAGGGTGGTTGGGAACCTCGCAGGCATAACAGGTATAACAGGCAACTGTAAACACATTCAACCGCCCTCTTTAAGATGAATCCAGTGACAAACTGAATATGCTCTGTGGGGTTAAGTTAACGTTACATTTGGTTATGGATGAGAGAAGTGGGAAAAGCTGTGACTCCTGTAAACGCTTAACGTTAGTAGTGTCCAACTCAACAGCGTACTGACCAGCAGTAGTGTCCTTTATCCTGACTCTGGTAAAGACTAATCTAAAGTCAATGATTAGAACGACTTATTGTTAGAAAAGTAAAAACTAAATAACGGTACAACTGCATCTGATCGTACGTCTGTTACATTTTAAATTGTTGGTATTTTTCAGTAATATGACGTTAACAAGAAGACTACACCAGAGGACGGCACAAGGTGGTAAACGCCTGTCCCAGGTTCACTAAGACCTCAGATTCTACTGGAGAGTTCTCAACCAATCAAACGCAGGGGGGGCAGTCCACAGTTCAACTGTTTAGTTGGAAAATATGCTAATTAAAAGACAATTAAAAGATATGAGCTTTAAAAGAGAATTAAAAGAGATGAGCTTTAAAAGATAATTTAAAAGAGATGAGCTTTAAAATATAATTAAAAGAGATGAGCTTTAAAATATAATTAAAAGAGATGAGCTTTAAAATATAATTAAAAGAGATGAGCTTTTGTATGTATTTTGTGTATTTTAACACCCTTGTTATAATCTAAAACACTGTCTTTTGATCCTCTATACATTGCAGGGACAATATGGTAACAACTTAACCTGCTGGTGGACCTTTAGGCCAAGTTAGACATGTTCCAGATGTGCTATCTGCTGGTGGACCCCGAGGCCCAGTTAGACATGTTCCAGATGTGTTATCTGCTGGTGTGCCTTTAGGCCCAGTTAGACATGTTCCAGATGTGTTATCTGCTGGTGTGCCTTTAGGCCCAGTTAGACATGTTCCAGATGTGTTATCTGCTGGTGGACCCTGAGGCCCAGTTAGACATGTTCCAGATGTGTTATCTGCTGGTGCACCCGAGGCTCAGTTAGACATGTTCCAGATGTGTTATCTGCAGGTGCAACCCGAGGCCTAGTTAGACATGTTCCAGATGTGTTATCTGCTGGTGTGACTTTAGGCCCTTACAAGGATTTGAGCTGCTTTCAACGGGATCCTATGGATGTAACATGAGCCATAGCCGTAAGGAGAGCCATGGGGAACGTTTGACCAATAGGAATGAAGTGACGTAGAAGCCAAAGAATGAGTGAAAACGCATATACTTGGTGACAAGGAAAGGCGTGGTCAGTCTGTACCAAATGGCACGGCAGACTCTCTCTTGCTGCAGTAGATGAGGATTTGATGCTTTGTGTCAATAAAGATATTGAACTTAGTATCCGGACCACTGCGATTGATTCTTATTCCACACGAGTAGAAATTATACTACATAATTGGCGTCTCAAACAGGATTTGGTTCAAACTAATATTAACCAAAAGGCAGACTTCCAGTGGAGCGAAGGCACCCGGGCTCCAGTACTGGCCAGGCTGGAGTTTGAGGTAAGCTCTAAACATCTTCCTCAAAGCGCCTGAGTGCGTCTGCTCTTATTGATTGTGTTTTATGGTTAACAATTGACCAAATCTAAAAGGACCTTTTTGGGTCTATTGGGTGGAATAGAGTAATTAGCATGTCTGCTGGGTTATAAAGTGGGAAGTCCACCATAAACAATGCCTTTCATTTTCAGTCCGATTGTCTTAAGCATGTGTGATGCTACTAGGGGCTAGGTCGTTTGATAATGTTTTCTTAACTTAAATACTAATATAGCTACTGCCCGTAGGAAACACAAGTAGCTTCATACCATGATTGGTTAAAGTGAAGAAGTAAGTGGGAAGCCACTATTTGGGCTCAGGTGATTAGAGTTCATATCAATGATGTGAATAAGAATGAGAATACCTGGTTGACCACCTAAACTAAGGCCTTTCCTTTTGAGTCCCATTGGCTTTAGAATGTGTGATGCCACTAGGGGCTGGCTAGTTTAGACTGTTTCCTTCACTAGAATAGGAATATACCTCCTGCCCGTAGGAAACGCTGCTCTCTTTAATCTAATGATGAGTTAAAGTGAGCATGTAGCTTTAAGAACTGATGAGTTAAAGTGAGCATGTAGCTTTAAGAACTGATGAGTTAAAGTGAGCATGTAGCTTTAAGAACTGATGAGTTAAAGTGAGCATGTAGCTTTAAGAACTGATGAGTTAAAGTGAAGTATATTTGCAAGGAAGCTTGTTATTAAATGTGAAGCCATAGTGATTAGGGAGTTTAATAAGTACACAGAGTAACGGTGGTTATAAGAAGTGGCAATAAAGTCCACTTAGGTAGGAGTTGTGGTTTTGGGTTTAACCAAGGGGTTTAAACTGGTGATTAAATAATGTTATGTAACATGTTACATAACTTGTCACAAACGGGTCAATTGTGACAAGTAGGGAGTCCACACGTGGTAACAGTTGAACAACATAATTTATTCAAACCTATGTCTAACCAAAATGAACGATCGACAAACAATGAATATGGATGTATCAGAATCAGTGGTGAATGCGGTGTGTGGATGAGTGAGAAAGTGTTGTGTGGTGCGGGTGGTGTAAGTATTAGTATCATATGTCCAAGGATGAAAAATGGGTGCTGGATAACCTGTTCCTGGGAGTGGAGAAGCAGAAAGAGGGGATTAGACAAGGAAACCTAAATAGTCCATGTGCAGACAGCTCTCACTGCCCAGGTGCGGCCAATTGGGCTAACGACCCACCCACTCCACCATGCTCTCTGAGTCAGCAGACTCACCCACTAGCAGGTAAAGTGGGGGTCGTCACACCCTCCCCCTAAAGAAAAGGGGTTCCACCCTATGCTCTAAGCACATGGTACACACAAATAACCTACATTAATACGTACATCAAAATAAACATTGTTTTACCCCTTCACCTATTCCCCTCACCATCCAGCCTCCGCTCTCAGCAACCTAGGGCCCTAGGAAGCAATTTAAGAGAGCGAGAGACAGAAGGGATTGGGGAACAAACGAGAGGGGCAAACAAAAGTATCACATTGGGACCAAATTAAGGTATGCGGGACAGTGCGTCCGCAATTACATTTTGCGACCCTTTAATGTGACGGATGTCCAAAGAATAGGGCTGTAAAAATAAAGCCCACCTCATCAACCTCTGATTGGGATTTTGTAGGGACTTTAAAAAGGTCAACGGATTATGATCCGTATACGCCACCAGTGGAGTCAACCCTGACCCCAGATACACGTCAAAATGTTGTAGTGCCCAAATCAGTGATAACGCCTCCTTCTCGATTACTGAGTAGTTAAGTTGGTAGGTGTTAAATTTCCTCGAGATTCTACCACATGTTATGTGGTAGATTGCGGTTCTTTGTTGAACACATGATAGATTGTGGTTCTTTGAGGAACACGTGGTAGATTGTGGTTCTTTGTGGAACACATGGTAGATTGCGGTTCTTTGTTGAACACATGATAGATTGTGGTTCTTTGAGGAACACGTGGTAGATTGTGGTTCTTTGTGGAACACATGGTAGATTGTGGTTCTTTGTGGAACACATGGTGGATTGTGGTTCTTTGTGGAACACATGGTGGATTGTGGTTCTTTGTGGAACACATGGTGAATAGTGGTTCTTTGTGGAACACATAGTAGATTGTAGTTCTTTGTGGAACACATACTGCATTGTGGTTCTTTGTGGAACACATACTGGATTGTGGTTCTTTGTGGAACACTTGGTGGATTTTGGTTCTTTGTGGAACACGTGGTAGATTGTGGTTCTTTGTGGAACACATGGTAGATTGTGGTTCTTTTAGGAACACATGGTAGATTGTGGTTCTTTGTGGAAAACATGGTAGATTGTGGTTATTTTAGGAACACATGGTAGATTGTGGTTCTTTGAGGAACACGTGGTAGATTGTGGTTCTTTGTGGAACACATGGTGGATTGTAGTTCTTTGTGGAACACATGGTAGATTGTGGTTATTTGTGGAAAAAATGGTAGTTTGTAGTTCTTTGTGGAACACATGGTGGATTGTGGTTCTTTGGGGAACACATGGTAGATTGTGGTTCTTTGTGGAACACATGGTAAATTGTAGTTCTTTGTGGAACACATGATAGATTGGTTTTCTTTGTGGAACACATTGTAGATTGTGGTTCTTTGTGGAACACATGGTAGATTGTGGTTCTTTGTGGAACACATGGTAGATTGTGTTTTTTTGTGGAACACGTGGTAGATTGTGGTTCTTTGTGGAACACAGGGTAGATTGTTGTTCTTTGTGGAACACATGGTGTATTGTGGTTCTCTGTGGAACACATGGTGGATTCTGGTCCTTTGTGGAACACATGGTATATTGTGGTTCTCTGTGGAACACATGGTGGATTTTGGTTCTTTGTGGAAGATGTACTTGTATAAGAACGATTCCATTTGTTCCATCCAGTTTATTAAAGGACTACGACAATACACAAACAAGTCTCGGACGACCGCGGGTGTATTTACAAATAGCGTCTCAGCTTCCTGTTCCGGTCGCTGCGCTACTGTGCAGGGCCGTCTCTTATAGAGGCGCTGTATAGCATATTCTCTATCTCCCCCAGAGTCTTTAACATACCAATGTGTAAAGGCTGAGAAAAATATAAATAACCAAACACACAAAAATGTGAATAAATGCCTGTATAACCCACCCCCAGATTATGTGATTATAAATCATGTGTCCATTATGTGACTAGCCCATGGAATAGTCCCTGTGCCAGGCAGGTGCTCTGGTTGCCCTGGTGGATCGGCGTAATTCCGCCCTCGGTGCAGGGGGCGACGCATTGGGCCCCGATGGGGGATCGGCTCCCGGGTCCAAAGGGGCCGGTGGTGACGCCCGAAGGATCGTGTGCGAATCGGGCGGCGTCCCACACCGGGGTTGGCTCGCCAACGTGAGTACCGGTGGCGATGTGGGGGTCACAGGGTCGCAGTAGAGGTCAGGCAGACGTGGTGTCACAACGAGTGCTGGTAGGGTGACACGGGTCGCCAGGTCATCGTAAATTGATCGAGGAGGCGGAAGGTCGTTGCGAACAGGGCTGAACTTGCGTAGGAACCTCCTGTTCCGAAGTGTGACTCTGCCCGAGCCGTCGATCTTGACCACGTATTGGTCATGCTGGCGTACCTCCACAACACTGCCTGTCCTCTCCCATTTGTTAGGGTAGGGCCCTGTCTGGTTCTGTACACGGACCATGTCCCCTACCATGAGTGGCGGGAGGCGTTTTGTGTGCTCCGCCCAGGCATCAGCTGTGCGGATGTGGCGTTTGCGGAGAGCCTCCTCCCTTGCCGTCAGTGTCTCACGCCAGGTCTCGTGTGGTCTGTACTTCCCAGGTACAACCGGGATGAAGTCACGTATCGGGCGGCCGAAGACACACATTGCCGGAGATATCTTTGTGTCAGGGTCAGGTGTGTTACGATATTGCAGGATCGCTCTCTGCACAGCATCTGTGTCAATCTCCCCCTTTGGGCCGGTGTTGTCGGTGATAAGGCGTTTCATTGTCTTCACCCCAATCTCAGCGCGGCAGTTGCTGTGGGGGAAGGCCACAGACGAGAGGCGGTGGTGTACGCCCCATCTGTATAGAAATGACCTGGTCTCAGTGGAGGTGAATTCTGGGCCCCCGTCCGATGTGAGCTCTTCTGGCGTCCCGTACGTCACGAAGGCCCGACGTAGGTGATTTATGAGGCCGGCTGCGCCCCCCGTCGACTTCGAGATGATCGGCCAGTTTGAGTACCGGTCCACCGTCACGAGGTAGTGCACGCCCCTGTGCATAAAGAAGTCCGAACACACTGCCTGAAAGGGGTAAACAGCTGGGATAGGCGGGGTTGGCGGCGCTCCAGGCTGTGAAGGTGCCATCCGGTGGCAGTGCTCGCAGTTCCTCCGAGTGGCGCTGATGTCAGCCGACATGCCTGGCCAGAACACTTCTGGCCAGATTCTGCGTGGGCGGTCATCATCGATACGCCCTGGTGGGCAGCGTGTAGGGCGCTCAGCACTTCTCTGCGGAGTGAGGGTGGTATAATTACTCTGTCCTTGTACAGGACCACCCCGTCAGTTGATGTGATGTTCTCACGGTACTGGTGGAAGTCACGGATCGTCTTCGGCATCTCGAACTTCGAGTTGGGGATGCCGTCCGTCGCCATTTCCTCCAGAGTGCGCATCTCACCGTCGCTGCTGGTGGCCTCCCTGACGCGATCCCATGTCACTGACCGCAATGATTCGAGGCCCGCAGCGCACCATACCAGGTCGTCCTCCTCAGTGTCGTTGTCATTCCCTGGCTCGGTCTGGCGTAGGAAAGACATTACATCAGTGTGCGTACTGGGTGGGAGGTGGGCCACTACGGCGTTGTCATCCGGAAGGTCCATAAGTGATGGCCGTGTGGTGCCAACCGGCCTACGTGACATGGCATCCGCCGCCTTGTTCCTCATGCCCGGGACATGCACGATGCGGAAGCGATAACGCAAGGTCTTCTCCTTGAGGTTCCGCAGGCGGGGGTTCGGTATGTCATCGAGCGCCCGGTCTGCAAGGAGTCTCAGCAGCGGCTTATGGTCTACCGCTACGATCAAGTCCTCGCATCCCAACACAAAGTAGCGTGCCTTGTCCAATGCGTCCGCGACCGCGAGAGCCTCGCCCTCTATGGGCGCGTATCTGGACTCCGCCGCATGCGTGAATCTGCTGCCAACCAGGGTTATTTTCCAACCATCGGTGCAGCAGAAGGGTCTGACTGGCGTACATCGGCAGTGTTTCTGGAATAACCAGAATCCAATGCCCTCCTTTGACCAGTCCGTGGCGATACATGTTGGCTTGGTTTTGTCAAAACGCTCAATTTCTTGGATGATCACATCCTTTGACTCACGGAATATCTCTTCCAACTCCGTGGACCACTCGAAGCGTTCTCCACTCTTCAGGAGCTTCCGGAATGGCTGCATACGCTCGGCCATGCTGAAGGCGTAGGCCACCTGGTTGACCAGGCCGAACCACGATCTGATGTCCGTGACATTACGTGGTTGTGGGAAGTTGTGTATCGCCTCCAGGTAGCGACTGCACGGTCGCACGTCAGTCATGGTGATTGTGAAGCCCGCAAAGTCCACCGTGGGTGCGCTATAGACGAACCTCTCCGGGTTGAGGGTTATTCCATTCCGGCCGCATATATCCAGCCATTGGACCGCCTGGAAGTAGCTCTCCTCAATCGTGTCTGACCATAGTAGCGTGTCGTCTATGCACTTCGTTTTGTTGCCTATGTCCGCGACAGGTACCGGTAGCGCCCCCATGGAGTTATGAACGTTGTCTTGTGGCGATCGTCCTTGTGTAGTGGGACGCTGTGGTAACCGTTCCAGGCATCGAACACAGTCTTGAGTTTCCCGTTAGGCACACATCTCGCTTGGTGGAATGGAGATTGGGTGTGGTGGGTCTCGCGGAGTGCATACCTGTTCAGGGCCTGGAAGTCGACAGTGCGTCGTGGTTTGCCTGTCTTCTTCGCGCAGATCACCATGCGATGACACCACGTCACCGGTGTACCGATAGGTACTTCCTCCAACACGCCGAGGCGGACGTCCTGGTCGAGGCCTGCCTTTACCTCTTGCCAGTGTAGGGCCACGGGAATGGGGGTGTGACTGGCAACCGGTGTCACATCCTCATTAAGCATGAGGCGGAGTGGTGGGCCGGTCATTTTCGGTAGTGTCTGGTGGGGGCACGTATTAAATGTGCTCTGGGCGTACAGTTCTAATAAATGTCTCCGTAACGCCTTCCTGTTAGCCTCGATCGCCAACATGGGGAGCGTGGTCGGCCTGGTCGGCGGCTCTGCACGCCGCGGGCAGTCACACACTTCTGAGGTTGCCAGATTCACCTCCCCGAGTGTTGGGAACTGGGCGGAGATCATTCCCAGGTCCACGCAGGCTGCGCGGGAGAGAAATATGCGGTCTGAAGTGTCCGTCACATACGCGATTTGGCGCGTCTCCAACCTTCGAGCGTCACCACTGTTGCCGGCGAATCTGACTACCGCAGCTCCGAGGATCCGAATTCCCTTATTGTTCGCAGCCTTCATGGTCATGGATACGGGAATGAGGTCCTCTGTGCTTAGGCCCATTTGTTGAGCGACTTTAATGCCGATCAGGCAGCTTTGGCATCCCGTATTGGCAATGGCAGGCAGGGATACTGCACGGGTGCGTTTGAGGAGGTCAAAACCCAGAGCCTTGTAATCCTCGTGCTCGGTGGTGAGAGTGAGGTTGACGTATGGCTGTGGGCTGGACGCACGTTTCATCCACATGTCGCACTTGTCATCGTACAAATGGTGAGCGAGGGGAAGTGTGCATAACTCGCCATCTGGGTGGGGGCCTAGTCGATCGGCCACCCAGGCAGGCCCTCTCGAGGTGATTCTGGCGGCCACACTTCCGACACTTTTTACCGTATGCGGGGCACTCGGCACGTCTGGCGTGCCACTGGGGTGTTTTGCCGTGGCCCACCTCGCCGCAGTGGATGCATACCCCTTCGGGCTTGGCCTTTGGTTTCTCTAGCCTGGCTCCTCCTCTGGCGCGGGTGTCTCCCCCGCCGGTACGAACTGCTGACCGTGTCCGCGCTCTGAGGGTCGAGTAGGCGCGATGCCGAGCGCTTTCCAGACTCCTTAGCCTCGATATACTCGATCATGTCCTTCAGTGGCATGTTCTGGTTCTTCTCACCGAGCAGGTCGAGCTGTATCCGAGTCTGCGATGCCACGGGCAATCACATCGCGTAGGATCTCCTCCGTGAAGTCGTTGACTCGGTCGCACCCCGTCCTAGTGCATCTCATCTGGTACTTGCACGTGTCCGCCTGCCCCTTGATGCGGGCGTGGAACGACCGGATGGGCTCTTCATATCCCTGCCGCATGTTAGACAGGGCTGCCCGAGCTACCATGGTGTTCTCTGCGCGAACGGCGAGTGCCTTCATGGCAGCGAGAACGTCTTCCTCGTCGTTGCCCGCTAGGCTCCTGCCTGCCGCACGTGTGAGGTCCTTCCTCAGATCCTCCTCGCAGCACTCCAGTACCTGTGAGACTATGTCGGGCCCGACCAGCTTGGTGCCTGTCTTGTACTCACCCCAGCGGGTTACAAAGTATGACCAGGCCTCGCCCGTTCCGGCCAGTGCTATGGAGGGACGCTTTAGCTTCTCCATTTTAGCATTTGCGCCCGGCGCCCTGGGGGCTGCGACATGTACAGTGGCGTGTACACCTAACATGGCTGCCACCACTGCCGCCGCTGCATGCTCAGCTACATAGTCACAACCCTCAATAGGGCACTCTGCACTTATAAGCACCATTGACAGTTACTTGGATGAATAATTATAATAGCTTGCTTCCAATGTGTAAAAAAAAAATTACTTCAGACTACAGCTGTAGCTCCAACAAAAAAATCCCTTTCAGCATCTTCCGTTGTAGAGCTAATAATAAAAGTCCACTATAATCCAATGAAATTATCCTGTACATGAAAGTAAAAAATCCATACCAATTGTCGACGTTAACAGTGTACTGGTCCTTTAAATCGACAAGGTGCCGTGTTTGCCGACGGCTCCGTCGACTATCCGACTTTCTCCGTGGTCTGTTTGCGCACCTCGTCGTCCTCCTCCGATCCACTGATCATATCCGTTGGGTTACATCCAGATGTTTGTATATAAATAAGAACGATTCCATTTGTTCCATCCAGTTTATTAAAGGACTACGACAATATACAAACAAGTCTCGGACGACCACGGGTGTATTTACAAATAGCGTCTCAGCTTCCTGTTCCGGTCGCTGCGCTACTGTGCAGGGCCGTCTCTTATAGAGGCGCTGTATAGCATATTCTCTAGTAGTAGTAGTAGTAGTAGTAGTATAAGTCGCAAGTAGTAGTTGTAGTGGCAGTAGTAGTAGTTTAAGTAGTAGTAGTAATAGTTGTAGTGGAGTAGGATTAGTTGTAGTAGTAGTAGTACTATTATAAGTAGTGTTAATAGTAGTAGTAGTAGTATCAGTAGTAGTAGTAGTAGTTGTATTAGTATTAGTAGTGGTAGTAAAAGTAGTAGTAATCGTAGTAATAGTTGTTATATTAGTAGTGGTAGTAGTAGTAGTAGTTGTTGCAGTAGTAATAGTAGTAGTAGTAGTCATTAGTATATGTAGTAGTAGTAGTTGTTTTATTAGTAGTGGTAGTGGAGTAGTAGTATTAGTAGTAGTAGTAGTAGTAGAAGTAGTGGTAGTAGTAGTAATGGTAGTATGAATTGTAGTAGTAGTATTATAAGTAATAGTAGTAGTAGTAGTAGTTAGTAGTTTTAGTATTAGTAGTATTATAAGTAGTAATTAGTAGTTGTAGTAGTAGTATCAGTAGTGTTAGTTGTAGTAGTTGTAATTGTAGTAGTAGTAGTAGTAGTAGTAGTAGTAGTAGTAGTACTACTACTCTCTCAATGTCTTTCGCTCTCTCTCTCTCTCTCTCTCTCTCTCTCTCTCTCTCTCTCTCTCTCTCTCTCTCTCTCTCTCTCTCTCTCTCTCTCTCTCTCTCACTCTCTCTCTCTCACTGTCTTTCCCTCTGTCTCTCTCTCCCCCTTCTCTCTCTCTCTCTCTCTCTCTCTCTCTCTCTCTCTCTCTCTCTCTCTCTCACTCTCACTCTCTCGCTCACTCTCCCCCCCTTTTCTATCTCTCTCTCTCCCTCTCTCTCTCTCACTATCTCTTTCACTTCATCACTCTTTTTCCCTCACTGTCTCTCCGCTTAAAACTGTTGTCTAAGCACTTTAATACGTTAAAAAAAAAAGGTTGTTTTCTAACTTGATTCAACAATGTGTTCTAGGAATGGCCTCTGCTAAATCTTCCTGGTCTGAGGAGAACTTCTGTAGAGCCTGTATCACCACGTTCTGGGATGACCAGGTCCAGTTCAAATGTCCTCTTTACAACAAGCTCTTCCACACAAGACCTGATCTACGGGTCAATACCCTCTTATCGGAGATGGTGGACGAGTTTAGACGGTCCGTACCGGTCAAAGAGCAGCCTTGTGTTGAACCAGGAGAAGTTCCCTGTGACGTCTGTACCGGGACCCAGCTGAAGGCTGTCAAGTCCTGCCTAGTGTGTCAGAGCTCCTTCTGCCACTCCCACCTGGAGCCACATCAGAGAGTCGCAGGCCTGAAGAAACATAAGCTGGTCGAGTCTCAGGACCGTCTGGAAGACAGGATGTGTAAGAAACACAATTATCAACTACTGGAGCTCTTCTGCCAGACTGAACAGGTGTGTGTGTGTCAGCTCTGTACAGAGGCGGACCACAAGTCCCATCCTGTTGTACCTCTGAAGGAGGAATATGAGCTGAAGAAGGCCCAGCTGGGGAAGATAGAGTCTGAAGATCAGCAGATGATCCAGGAGAGACAAGGAAAGGTTCAGGAGATCAAAGACGCAGTAACGCGCAGCAAAGAAGACGCAGACCGAGAGCTAGCCGATGGTGACCAGGTCCTCGACGCTCTGATGAGCTGCGTTAAAAAGTGTCGGCATGATCACAAACAAACCGTTCAAGAGAAACTAAAATCCATAGAGAAACACGCTGAAGGCCTCATCAAAGAGCTGGAGCAGGAAGTTAAAGATCTGACCAATAGGAGCTCAGAGGTGAAGCAGCTCTCACACACTGAAGACCACCTCCACTTCCTCCAGAGCTTCAGATCCCTGAAGAATCCTCCAAACACCAGGGACTGGACCAGGGTGGAGGTCCCTCCTCCTCCGTCATACGCAGGGACCTTGAGGAGATCCCTGGATCAGCTGAAGGAGACACTGGACATAGAGATGAAGAAGCTGCCTGTCCTGAGGTCGACTCTAAAGAAGTGTAAGTGTCATTATATTATATATTATATATATTATATATATTATATATATTATAGTACATTAATATATTAATATATTGATAACATACATGATGGTGGACATTATGTATCTTATCAATATATTAATATATTGATAAGCTACATAATGGTGGACATCATGTATGTTATCAATATATTAATATATTGATAACATACATGATGGTGGACATTATGTAGCTTATCAATATATTAATATAACCCTTTATTTAATAATCATTTCATTTAAAATACTTGAATAATATATATTTATATTTAATAATATATATTAATATATAATCTAGATATATTAATATAGAATAATACATCTATTCATGATACTTGTATGTGTATTTGATATGTAGTATTTCTGTGTAGACTCATCATGTCTTTGGTTCTCTCTCCCATCAGATGAGTGTGAACTCACACTGGACCCAAACACAGCCCACAGAAGACTCTCTCTGTCTGAGGACAACAGGAAGGTGACGGTGGTTAGAGAGAAGGAGTCGTATCCTGATCACCTGGAGAGATTTGACTCCTATCCCCAGGTGTTGTGTAGAGAGGGTCTGACTGACCGCTGTTACTGGGAGGTGGAGATGGAGAGGAAAGGACGAGGTGTTGGTATAGGAGTGACATACAGAGGAATCACTAGGAGAGGATGGGGTTATGACAGCTTGCTTGGATTCAACAACAAGTCCTGGAGTCTTGATTGTGATGATGATGGTTACTATGTCTGGTACAAGGGTAGTAAAACAGCCATAGGTCTCCCCCCCTCTAACAGAGTAGGAGTGTATGTGGACCAACCTGCTGGCTCTCTCTCCTTCTACAGAGTGTCCCCAGATGGAGGAGGGTCCTCAGACACACTGACACTCATCTACACCTTCCAGTCCACATTCACCCAGGAGGACCTCCTCCCTGGGTTTGGGTTTGGGTTATGGGATTATGGTTCCTCAGTGTCTCTGTGTCGCTTGTAGCAACACACATTGACACACACAAACAAACAAACAAACAAACAAACAAACAAACAAACAAACGCACACATATACAGTATTCAGACACACACACTCAAATATCTAGAAGTACACACACACATATATACAGTATAAAAACACACACACACAAAGTATAAAGAAGTACACACACACACACATAAAAAAAGGGTTTTGGAATTAAGCCCTATATAAAAGCATCCATTACCACACACACACATATATATATAAATAAATACACACACATATATAGAAATACACACACACACACATATATATATAAATAAATACACACACATATATATAAATACACACACACACACACATACACAGAGAAATACACACATTTGTTTTGTTGTTCATAATATATTATTCTGTGTATCTTAACATTCTAAAAAGGGCTCTGATATGAGTTTCTAACACGGATCCTGGTTGGTATTCTGTTCATAAATACAAGGCCATCTATGGGGGAGAAAGCTGCTGAGAAAGTGATCATTATGATTATACCTGCTCCTCAATGACCCTTAACCCCTACCTGCTCCTCAATGACTTCTGACCCCTACCTGCTCCTCAATGACCCTTAACCCCTACCTGCTCCTCAATGACCCTTAACCCCTACCTGCTCCTTAATGACCTCTGACCCCCACCTGTCCCCTAATTACCTCTGAACATTACCTGCTACTTAATGACCCCTAACCCTACCTGCTCCTTAATGAACCCTAACCCCTACCTGCTCCTTAATGACCTCTGACTCCTACCTGCTCCTTCATTCAAGATTCAAGATTTTTATTTGCCATATGCAACGAGTAGAATGGAATGCTTACTCCCCATTCCCTCCTGCAGTTTGAATTTATACTACAATTTAACACAATATACTATACTATGTACTATACTTACACTGTACTGTAACAATACTGTACACAATTAAAATGACAATAAAAATAACAATACAATGACTGATGGAATGTGTGTTGAATTCCATCATGAATTCAGTGCAGAACAGTGCAGTAACTGTACTGAGTCCAGCAAAGTATGACAGTGTAATGTTAATGACAATGTTATGATAGTGGCAGCACTCCTAGCAGTTCAGTAGGTCACTGCCTGTGGATCAAACTATCCTTGAACCTGGTAGTCGTTGTACGGATGCTGCAGAACCGACGACCGGACGGTAGGGGGGAGAAGAGATGGAGCCCAGGGTGGTTGGGAACCTCGCAGGCATAACAGGTATAACAGGCAACTGTAAACACATTCAACCGCCCTCTTTATGATGAATGCAGTGACAAACTTTGCTCTGTGGGGTTAAGTTAACGTTACATTTGGTTATGGATGAGAGAAGTGGGAAAAGCTGTGACTCCTGTAAACGCTTAACGTTAGTAGTGTCCAACTCAACAGCGTACTGACCAGCAGTAGTGTCCTTTATCCTGACTCTGGTAAAGACTAATCTAAAGTCAATGATTAGAACGACTTATTGTTAGAAAAGTAAAAACTGTGGTATTTTTCTGTAATACGATATTGACAAGAAGACAGCTAGAGGTGGTAAACGCCTAATAAGATGGCTCCAGAGGGAGAGATTGTTGGTGAGGAAAAAACGATGCCCTGTGTGCAACTACAGAATGAAATTAAAACAAACGAACACGACCAAGGATATGTCAGGGCAGGGTAGAGGTATAGGACCCGAAAGCAGAGTGACAGAAGCCAGATAGAACAGGTCTTTAATGATCGGCGCACACGCCGATTAACGCCAGCAAAAGGCAAAAGGTACAGACAGGGCAAATCCAAAAAGGTGGTCAAGGCAAGCAGAGGTCGTCAACAGGATGTCGAGGGTTGAGGCAGAGGTACAACAAAGGTACAAAACAGGCTAGAACAAGGTCGTTCTCCAGGTGAGGGTCAAAGCACGGAGGATCAATAGAACACAATGAAGTTAACTCGATACGAACGTGAGGCTTCGAGTCAGGTGATAATCCAGCATTTAGTAACACAACAGACATGGCTTGAATACAGCTTGGTCAATGAGGAGCGATTGACAACAGGTGAGTTCAGTGTGAAACGGCCGACAGGGAAAACACGGAGTGGCATTTCGGAACGGAGTCCAGTGACATTGCGGATCCAGGAAGCCCGCGGAGATCCAGGACTAGGAGCGGAAAGAGCTGGGTTGGACCGTGACAAGAATTTACCTATTCTACTGACAATATACCTATTATACTGAGTACATGTACTGACAATGTACCTATTATACTGAGTACAAGTACTGACAATGTACCTATTATACAGCATGTACTGAGTACTTCCTGTACTGACTACAGACTACAGTATCTTAGTCTTCTTCCTGCTGTAATAAAGTGATATATGATGATATATTAGTGATATATATTGATGATACATCACAGATCAGAGTGGACTACAGTATCTTAGTCTTCTTCCTGCTGTAATAAAGTGATATATGATGATATATTAGTGATATATATTGATGATACATCACAGATCAGAGTTGACTACAGTATCTCTGACTCGGTATCAAAGCATGATGAACCAGTTGGTCCAGTTCCCCTCCCAGTTCAGTTCCTTTCAGACTAACCTCTTCTAGGCTGTTGTTCCATGACTCACTCAGTCATGAACTATAATAACCTTATTAACATATGAACCATAGACAGAGAGCTCTGAGGACCAGAAGCTCAGACACACACAGTCTCTGACAGTACTTTGATTCATTTAGAATACAATCAGAAGTGTACAAACATTGTAACATGATGTCATTCATTATTCAGAAGCAAACACTTTAATCAATATAAACTATTGATTAATGACTGCAACTGTTCACTCTGAATGGTTCACAGTCGTGTTGGGTTGGATTCTTCTTGTGTTGTTTCCTGGATCGTTTTTCGGGTTACACCCTTTACAGGCAGGCACACACACACACACACACACACACACACACACACACACACATGAGAAGCATGCGCTCTACCACTGAGCTACATCCCCTTTCACCGTAGCTGGCTTCTTATCTCTATAAGCACAACTGATCAGTTGATACTTAACTGTATCAAATTGGAGATATTGTTGCAGAGACTGCATTTTGTGATCTTCTTTGGATATGATGATGAATCCAGTGAACTGATCACATCTTGGAGATGAGCATAAGTCAACAGTCTTAGGCTCAAAGGATAGGCTGTAGTCTAACCAATCGTTGTCGGCAGGTTTCTCACGTGCGGGGAAAGACCCCAATGGATTTCTAGTCCATCTCTCCTTTTTTTTTTTTTTTTTTTCTTATCAAAAATAATATCCCATATATATTTACAACAGCAACACTTAACCCCCAACAACCCCCCAGCCCCCTCTCTCACACACGTCCATGGGGCTATTTAGACACAGGGGAAAGGGAGAAGGGAGAGACAACACAGAGAACTAACACAACTCACAACACACAGTACATTACATTACATTACATTACGCTCATTTAGCAGACGCTTTTATCCAAAGCCACTTACAGTTGTGTGTTTCAACAAAGGAAGGGAAGAGAACAACTCGTCACCAGAAGTCAAAAGTGCATTTAATTTCTAACAAGTCTCCAATAACTGAACCAGGGCTCAGGTAGAAGGACCATAATTCAGGGAAAAGTGTAAGGGAAAAAGTACAATAAGTTGGCAAACAATATGCAACAATATCTATAACAATACATACCTATCTATAATATGTAATCTACTTTGACTGACTGAATTGACGCTACGAGGAAGGATCCGGGAAGTGAGTCCTGAAGAGATGGGTTTTCAGCCTGCGGTGGAAGACGGGGAGTGACTCTGCAGTCGTGACCTCCGTGGCTCCGAGCTTCCCTCCCTCCTGGATATACACCACAAGTGGTGCGTGGCCAAGGCCACACGCATCATAACAGACAAGACCACCCAGCCCCCAACTGTACTCACTGTTACCGTCAGGCAGGCCGTACCGCAGTATCAAGTGCTGTAGAAATAGACTCAGAGACAGCTTCCACAGTCAGGCCATCAGGCTGCTGAACAAGGGCCTATAGCATATAGCAATGTATATTTTATTACAT
>JANIIK010001566.1:0-17304 GCA_027704905.1 Muraenolepis orangiensis | reverse complement strand
TGTGTTGGGTCCACTAGAGGAACTGTCTTCAGTGGTTGATGTGTTGGGTCCTCTAGAGGAACTGTCCTCAGTGGTTTCACTCCTTTCTGGACTGACAGGACTGTGAGAGACATCATCAAAACTGGTTTCCTGGGAATTTGTGAGATTTATGAGAAAATAAATATCCTAGGATTAATAAATAGCTTCTGTACAAAATCTCTAGGTCTCTAAGCATGCAACACAAAAAGACAAATTGAGACTATAAACACTAAAACACCTCATTTCATAGCATATGCAAATCAATAACTTTCCCTGTAGAATTTCACTGACAGATGATGGTGCAGTGGTCAGTGTACCCGAGATGTGTTGACTGTCAGTCATCTTTTTTCCCGAAGAAGTCATATTCACGCATTTGTAAATTGAATAGAGGAGTCAATGGACAGGCTATATATAGATATATATATATACATATATATATCTACATATATATGTATAAATATATATATATATATATATATATATATATATAGAACTATATATATATATATATATATATATATATAGAACTATATATATATATATATATATATATAGAGCTATATAAACACCTGTTGTACCTGGCTTCTGTCACTCTGCTTTCGGGTCCTATACCTCTACCCTGCCCTGACACATCCTTGGTCGTGTTGGTTTGTTTTAATTTCATTCTGTAGTTGCACACAGGGCATCGTTTTTTCCTCACCAACAATCTCTCCCTCTGGAGCCATCTTATTAGGCGTTTACCACCTCTAGCTGTCTTCTTGTCAATATCGTATTACTGAAAAATACAAACAATTTAAAATGTACCAGACGTACGATCAGATGCAGTTGTACCGTTATTTAGTTTTTACTTTTCTAACAATAAGTCGTTCTAATCATTTCCTTTAGATTAGTCTTCACCTTCGTCAGGATAAAGGACACTGCTGGTCAGTACGCTGTTGAGTTGGACACTACTAACGTTAAGCTTTTTGGAGATGATGCTTTTCCCACTTCTCTCATCCATAACCAAATGTAACGTTAACTTAACCCCACAGAGCATATTCAGTTTGTCACTGGATTCATCTTAAAGAGGGCGGTTGAATGTGTTTACAGTTGCCTGTTATACCTGTTATGCCTGCGAGGTTCCCAACCACCCTGGGCTCCATCTCTTCTCCCCCCTACTGTCCGGTTGTCGGTTCTGCAGCATCCGTACAACGGTAGGGGTTAGGGTTCATTAAGGAGCAGGTAGGGGTTAGGGTTCATTAAGGAGCAGGTAGTGGTTAGAGGTCATTAAGGAGCAGGTAGGGGTCAGAGGTCATTAGGGGAATGTAGGGGTCAGCGGTCATTAAGGAGCAGGTAGGGGTAAGGGTCATTAAGGAGCAGGTAGGGGTCAGAGGTCATTAAGGAGCAGGTAGGGGTAAGGGTCATTAAGGAGCAGGTAGGGGTCAGAGGTCATTAGGGGAATGTAGGGGTCAGCGGTCATTAAGGAGCAGGTAGGGGTAAGGGTCATTAAGGAGCAGGTAGGGGTCAGAGGTCATTAAGGAGCAGGTACGGGCAGGGGTGAAAGTGGTTTGAATTTCTTGCAGGTACTATAATGCTACCCCGACCTTCATTGGTTCATATTGTTCTCCTCCCAGCTTCATGCATCCCTGAACACAAACTTCACATTTGTAATGCCTTTATGGGGTAGAAATTAGAAACACTTGACAATATGTATAGTCAATTATTTATTTTCAATTGTGCATACAACTTGTGTCAAAACTTAACACACCATTAGCAAGGCACGTTGAGGGAGGTAAACAACACACTTTTCCACATGTTCCACAGAGGGCTGAAGTAGCTCTCCTCTCCTGTGTGCCGGCGAGCCATGCAGCTTGTTGAGCGGGCTGCTCTTCTTCCTTAGCCCAGCCAGGTCTTCACATAAGGCAGTGGATCCCACTGTCTGCATGGTGGTCCCACAGAGCTGATGAAGAGGAGATTTGCTGTATTTTTGTTGTAAGTTTGCTCCTATACTCAGTTATGATGTTGTTCATTGTGCTGAACCCCCGTTCACAGGCAGCATTGCTTGGAGACAGTGTGTCCACTGCCATGAGCAACTTCTTCATTTAGTTGGGAATGTTTCTTCCTCCACTGGCCTTGTATTCTGTGAATCCAAGATGGGCCTCTTGTTGGTTCACATGTAGGACATCACACAAAGCCCTCGCCTCATTATCTCCAAATCGAGGATTGTCATGGTCCCAGTTGTCAGGGTTGAGGACTGCCATTTGATTGATAAGGCTGTTATAAGCCTCTTTTTGGTTGGCTGCAACACTGGCCTGTGCTCTGTTTGCTGTGGTTGTGAAGAGTCTTTCTTTCATATTGTCTGCCACTGCTCGGATGAACTGAGCAGTCAATGATGGGAGACCTGCCAACTCTTAACTCCCTTGAATTCCATCACTTCCTCTGCCTGACTGGCATCAATGCATGTTGTCCTGGGTAGCGATTGAAACTTTCTATGCGTTTGACATACGTCGTCATGATGTCATGGGCCTTTGGGAGTGTGGTCTTCCTGTTCTGAAGAATTTCTGACAAGTTCTTAAGTTCAGTCAGAACATCTGCCATCAGTGCAAGACTTTTCAGGAAGTTGATGGAGCACAACTTAGAAAGCAGACCTTTGAATTTGGCCCTCTCTCTGCTGTCCCTTGTATCATCCTCTGATGCCTCACGGAAAGGTTGTGCCAAGGCTGGATAAGACTGGCAAACTGCAGAGACTGCCCTCCATGAAGAAGCTACCCAGCCAACACTTTTCCAATCCTCCTGAGGGCGATGTCCAGGTTGTGAGCACATTCACTCAGCTGCCGCATGTTTTTTGGTGACTGGCTATATAATGAATATAGGCTGTCCATGAATGCCTGGAAGTCCTTTGTTCCCCCTGTCACATCCAGTGCCTGGTCAACCGCAAGCTCCAGTCTGTGATTAAGGCAGTGCCATAGTATGATGCCTTGGAAGTCATCCTGGAGCAACTTCCCAACACCTGACATCACTCCCAGCATGACACTGGCCCCATCACTGCAAAATCCAATAAGGATTTCTCTCAGCAACTCAACAGTGAAGCCATTTTTAAGCAAGCAACCCATAATCTGTTCCTTGATATGAGCAGCAGACATACTATCCAGCTCAACCAGGTCCAATGGAAAGGCAATGGGCTCCATGTCTCCATCAACACTAGCCTTCAGGAACACAATTAGTGTTGATTTGTGCCCAACACTGGTTGACTCATCAGCCAATACTGCGATTTTACTCTTGGTCTCTATTATCTTTTTTAGAAGTTATTTTTTCATCTGTGATGACACATGCTCAATTATGTCAACACAGACCGTTTTGCTATGTAAAACACACCCTAAATCAGCAGAATTTGCATGCTGCAGGTCAATCAGACTCTCAAAGTCTGTGAAAGGCTTGTTGTTCTTGGCCACATAATAGGCTGTCATGAATACCTTGGCAGTAGACTTAAACACAGACTCCTGACTACTCGCGTTCATATTCAGAAGAATATCTTTATTTGCTGTCTGAAGAATCTTGACTGCTTCATTATGTGCTGCAGAGTTCTTGTGCTCACAGATTGTTTTGCGCAGTAATGAAAGCTGGACATCCCTTGATTGACCAGCTGGGATTATCTTTCCATCAGCCCACTGAATAGCAATATTAACACCACGGGATGCCATGACACCCAGATCCTTCACATCATGGCATGGGGTACAGCCTAGCCTTCCATTGTGAGCATACATCCATTCATTTTTCAGTTTGAACTGTTCATATTGTTCTTCTTTCCATATAGAAGGGTATGCAGTAGGGCTAGCATCACCTGTGGTGGCTTCTGAGGGACCTGCTGCCACTTCTTCAGTCTCCTCTTCCTCCCTCTGGGCCTCAACTGTTATCAATTAGAATAAAAATGTATAACTAAATTCAGCAGACAGTCAAAAATGTACAAGTGTCTGTCTTGAATTTTCAGAATAGTGGGTACATCAATTAAAATACAAATAAAATAAAATGTCTCAAAATGTATGCCACAATGTGCAGATTAAAATAGAAGATATCAAAGCAAAATATTTAATGTTAAAATAGTATGCTGTGCAAGATAGCCATTGACTATATAGAGATATACAGTTTGCTAGTTAGCTAACTTATTATATTCATCATGGCCAGGTTCATGTCCATTCTCTGGGCTAAATAAGCATCATCACCTGTGTCATCTGTGGGCGTTGTTTTTCTAATTTTAAGCACATTCTGAGTTTCTTCATCTCTCTCCTTTCTCTTAAACATCTGAAGAATCGTCGTTTGCATTTTTGCTTTAATTATCACGTAGCCTAAATTTCTAGCTGTCTATTCTTTTCTCCTCCCGCTGTTCTGATCAAGTGGGAAAAAGCTAATATTGCTCTGATTGGGTCTGCGCAACAAACGAATTTGCATAATTTCCCAGCAAGCATTGGGCTCATGTAACCTTACAGAATCAAACAGGCTGAAATCAGCGTAAAAAAGATGTAGAGAAATAAAAAATGCATAAGTATATCACAACCATAAGTGTAACAGACATCAAGAGATACTGGTATATATACCCCTCATTAAAAAACTATATTGTAGCCGACATGAGACGGTTGGACAAGCGAAATGCGATTGTGACAGACGCTCAAATTCCACGGGTTGAGCTGCAGTTTTGCGGTGTCACTGTCAATTCTTCCCGGTCCTCCGGACCGCCTGGAAATCTCTTACCGGTACTAAGGACCGGGTAGGACCGGCGCACTTTCAACCATGGGTACGGGTTAGAGGTCATTAGGGAGCAGGTAGGGGTTAGGGGTCATTAAGGAGCAGGTAGGGATTAGGGTTCATTAAGGAGCAGGTAGGGGTTAGGGTTCATTAAGGAGCAGGTAGGGGTTAGAGGTCATTAAGGAGCAGGTAGGGGTCAGAGGTCATTAGGGGAATGTAGGGGTCAGCGGTCATTAAGGAGCAGGTAGGGGTAAGGGGTCATTAAGGAGCAAGTAGGGGTCAGAGGTCATTAAGGAACAGGTACGGGTTAGAGGTCATTAAGGAGCAGGTAGGGGTTAGGTGTCATTAAGGAGCAGGTAGGGGTCAGAGGTCATTAAGGAGCAGGTAGGGATTCAGATTCAGATTCAGATTACTTTATTAATCCCGAGGGAAATTAAGGTGCAACAGTTGACACAGGGGGAATAAATGCACACAAAATATACTAATACCTAAGCTAAAAAAAAACAAAACAACTAACTAAAAATTGTATAAACAAAAATATATTTAAATGAAATCTAATTGTATTGATAAATGAAGATAAATGTACAGTATTATTACAGTAATACGTAGGTGTATACAATACACAACAATACGTATAGTGCAAATTGGCAGAATAATATATTAATAAATAACTCAACTGAAAAGTGACATGTGTAAAGTGAAAAGTGAAAAGTGAAAAGTGATTTACAGTGCGTTGACCAAAAAATAATAATAATAAGTAAGTTGGCCTCAGGTCACTGAGTCTACACTGTCCCTCTCACGACCCGAGGTAGATGAATTAAAGAGTCTGATGGCCACAGGAAGAAAGGACTTCCTATGACGTTCTGTGGTGCACCTGAATGAGTCTAGGGGTCATTAGGGGTCATTAAGGAGAAGGTAGGGGTCAGAGTTCATTAAGGAGCAGGTAAGGGTTAGGGGTCATTAAGGAGCAGGTAGGGGTTAGAGATCATTAAGGAGCAGGTAGGGGTTAGAGGTCACTTTATCAGCTCCCATCACAAGGAAATCAATAATCACTTTTTCAGCTCACAGCACAAGGAAATCAATATTAACAAACATTGATCCCAATATTATGGATGAACAGAATATCAATCAGGATCCGTGTTAGAAACTCATATCAGAGCCTTTTTAGAATGTTAATATACACAGAATATCATAGAGGGTGGTTCTATATGTGTGTGTGTATATGTGTGTTTATGTGTGTTTATGTGTGTCATTTTATATACAGTATGTGTGTGTGTATTTGTGTAAGTGCGTGTGTGTGTGTGTATTTCTATATCATTTTGTGTGTGTGTATATACTGTATATGTGTGTGTGTGTGCGCGCGTGTACGCATGTGTATCTGTGTGTTTCTATGTGTGTGTGTGTTTCTATGTGTGTGTGTGTGTGTATTTTTGTATACATCTGTGTTTGAAATTCTATGTGTGTGTGTGTGTGTGTGTGTGTGTGTGTGTGTGTGTGTGTGTGTGTGTGTGTGTGTGTGTGTGTGTGTGTGCCTGCTTGTCAATGTGTGTTGCTACAAGCGACACAGAGTCACTGAGGAACCATCATCCCCCAATAACGCAAACCCAAATGCAGGGAGGAGGTCCTCCTGGGTGAATGTGGACTGGAAGGTGTGGATGAGTGTCAGTGTGTCTGAGGACCCTCCTCCATCTGGGGACACTCTGTAGAAGGAGAGAGAGCCAGCAGGTCGGTCCACATACACTCCTACTCTGTTAGAGGGGGGGAGATATATGGCTGTTCTTCTACCGTTGTAATAGACATAGTAACGATCATCATAACAATAAAGACTCCAGGACTTGTTGTTGAATCCAAGCAAGCTGCCATGACCCCCTCCTCTCCTAGTGATTCCTCTGTATGTCACTCCTATATCAACATATCCTCCTTCCACCTCCACCTCCCAGTAACAGCGGTCAGTCAGACCCTCTCTACACAACACCTGGTGATAGGAGTCAAATCTCTCCAGGTGATCAGGATACGACTCCTCCTCTCTAACCCTCGTCACCTTCCTGTTGTCCTCAGACAGAGAGAGTCCTCTGTGGGCTGTGTTTGGGTCCAGTGTGAGTTCACACTCATCTGATGGGAGAGAGAACCAAAGACATGATGAATCTACACAGAAATACTCCTGATGAGGTCATCAAGATATGAGCCGTTTGGAGTCAGTTCAATAAGCCCTTTAGAAATGGGTGGAGCCGTGAATAACCACTGAGGAAGAAAAAGTACTTGATTGGAAAGTACTCTCTTGATTTATAGATAGGACATCATTAAACGCTAGCAGTTGCCAACATTAACCTTGGATAACTACAATTGTGACTTTGATAGGAGAGGTGTTTCTAAGAATTGGTTGCCTAGTTTCCTAGGACCTAAAGTATAATGAATATATATATATAATATATATTATTATATATTATAACATACTAGATTTATTTTAATATATTAATATTTATATATTTTATTTATTAATATAAACATTATTATATAGTGATATATATTATGATATAAAATATGTTTATTCACATATATTATTAGATATATTTTAGATCATGTTCTGAATATAAAATACACATACAAGTATGATTAACAGCATCCTGATTATGATTGTCTAATAATAATAACACTCATAATACTCATCATTAATAAATAATATTGTTACAGTAATAATATATGTTGTATTTTACAGAAGGATTCATTGTGATGGTTATGCATTATGTAAAAGATACCAACCATCATGTTATATAATATATCAATATATAGATAAGATACATGATGTCCACCATCATGTTCATTCCCAGTAGGACGTCACCTCCTGCTGTGTGGATGGACTTTCAATCTGAGGAGTTAGTGTGTTGTTGTGATGACTCAAACTAAACAGACACTTACACTTCTTTAGAGTCGACCTCAGGTCAGGCAGCTTCTCCATCTTCATGCACTTCTTTACAGCTGGTTCCAGGACAGGCAGCTTCTTCATCTCCATGTCCAGTGTCTCCTTCAGCTGATCCAGGGATCTCCTCAAGGTCCCTACGTATGACGGAGGAGGAGGGACCTTGGTCCAGTCCCTGGTGTTTGGAGGATTCTTCAGGGATCTGAAGCTCTGGAGGAAGTGGAGGTGGTCTTCAGTGTGTGAGAGCTGCTTCACCTCTGAGCTCCTATTGGTCAGATCTTTAACTTCCCGCTCCAGCTCTTTGATGAGGCCTTCAGCGTGTTTCTCTATGGATTTTAGTTTCTCTTGAACTGTTTGTTTGTGATCATCCCCACACTTTTTAACGCAGCTCATCAGAGCGTCGAGGACCTGGTCACCATCGGCTAGCTCTCGGTCTGCGTCTTCTTTGCTGCGCGTTACTGCGTCTTTGATCTCCTGAATCTTTCCTTGTCTCTCCTGGATCATCTGCTGATCTTCAGACTCTATCTTCCCCAGCTGGGCCATCTTCAGCTCATATTCCTCCTTCAGAGGTACAACAGGATGGGACCTGTGGTCCCCCTCTGTACAGAGCTGACACACACACACCTGTTCAGTCTGGCAGAAGAGCTCCAGAAGTTGATAATTGTGTTTCTTACACATCCTGTCGTCCAGACGGTCCTGAGGCTCGACCAGCTTATGTTTCTTCAGGCCTACAACTCTCTGATGTGGCTCCAGGTGGGAGTGGCAGAAGGAGCTCTGACACACTAGGCAGGACTTGACAGCCTTCAGCTGGGTCCCGGTACAGACGTCACAGGGAACTTCTCCTGGTTCAACACAAGGCTGCTCTTTGACCGGTACGGACCGTATAAACTGATCAACCATCTCTGATAAGAGGGTATTGACCCGTAGATCGGGTCTTGTGTGGAAAAGCTCGTTGCAAACAGGACATTTGAACTGGACCTGGTCCTCCCAGAACGTGGTGATACAGGCTCTACAGAAGTTGTGTCCACATGGTGTGGAAACTGGACTCTTGAACACATCCTGACAGACGGAACAGGAAAAGTTCTCCTCAGACCAGGAAGATTTAGCAGAGGCCATTCCTAGAACACATTGTTGAATCAAGTTAGAAAACAACCTTTTTTTTAAACGTATTAAATTGTACTGTAAATAGAGAGAGAGAGAGAGAGAGAGAGAGAGAGAGAGAGAGAGAGAGAGAGAGAGAGAGAGAGAGAGAGAGAGAGAGAGAGAGAGAGAGAGAGAGAGAGAGAGAGAGAGAGAGAGAGAAAAGGGGGGTAGAGAGAGAGAGAGAGAGAAAAGAGGGGTAGAGAGAGAGAGCGAGCGAGCAAGAGAGCGAGCGAGCAAGAGAGCGAGCGAGCAAGAGAGCGAGCGAGCAAGAGGGCGAGTGAGAGTGAGAGAAGGGGGAGAGAGAGAGGGAGAGAGCGAGCGAAAGACAGTGAGAGAGAGAGAGAGAGAGGTACTACTAATACTACAATTACAACTACTACTACTACTACTACTGATACTACTACTACTTATAATACTACTACTACTAACCTCAACGACTAATACAACAACTACTAATACTACTACTACTACTACATCTGCTAATGACAACTACTACTACAACTACTACTACTTATAAAACTACTACCACTACTACCATCCACTACTTATACTACTACTACTACTACTACCACCACTACTAATATTAATACTACTACTCCTACTCACAGCTACTACTACTACTACTACTACTACTACTATTACTAACACTACTACTACTCAACCACTACTACAAATACGTATTCTACTACTACAACTACTACTACTAATTACTACTTATAATACTACTAATACAACTAACTACTACTACTACTATTACTTATAATTAGAGGTGGGACGATCGATCGGCTTCGGAAGAAAAATGCGCAATCGGAGAATGCCGATCTTTCTTTAATGTTGCCGATTTCATAGCCGATCCTGCACGTGAGAAACACGTGAGCTCATTTCTTTACCAATAAGACAAATTTAATAAGACACCTGAAAACCCATCACCCAGTGCAGCATGGCGAGTTTGTTAAACTGACCGTGGAGAACGAGAACCCCAGGAATGCATAATGGATGAAACTGTTCTATAATACAGGGGTTCCCACCCTTTTTTGTGCCACGGACCGGCAGATACATGAAAAAAAATCTCGTGGACCAGTTGTAAATTTTCGTGGACCGGTTGTCAAAGTGTGTGTCAACACACACCCCTAACAAAACGGCAGGGCTCGATTTCAGTATAAACGCGCATGTACGCGCAGCGCCCGTAACACAAACCCCGGCTCGTTCGCGACCGACACGTCACTAGCACGTCTCTTTAGTAGCGCGTGTATGTCTCTCGTTATGCCGCCGATATATATTTAATCTATATATATAGATTATACCGCTATATATAACCGTCCTCGGAACACTGTGCGCTTCAACCATTAGTTCCACTCTTACTCTACAGCATTTAGGTAGGAACCAAAAACTGATAGGAACCAAAACTCAAACTGAACACAGAGGCAGTTACATAATCTATATATATAGATTATACTATATATATCAGGGGTCAGATTATACCGCCCGCCGTTCACCTATACTCAAATTATTTGAGTCAAATATGATGATAAACACACAGCTGTTTCGACAGTAACACCTCCACGGCCCGGTACCGGTCCGCGGCCCGGCGTTTGGGAACCCCTGCTATAATAGACTGCTATAGCAGCAATACACTGTAGACCGCTATAGCTGCAAAACAAATAAAAAATCGGTGATCGGTGATCGGTGGGGCAGATATTTCTCATTGTGATCGGTGGCAAAAAACGTGACGTCCCATCCCTACTTATAATACTACTACTACTACAACTCATACTACTACTACTACTACTACTATCCACTACTTCTACTACTACTACTACTACTACTACTACTCCACTATCACTACTAATACAAAAACTAATAATACTACTACTACTACTACACCTACTACTACTACATGTACTAATGACTACTACTACTACTACTACTACTACTACTACTACTAATAACACTACTAATATTAATACTACTACTACTCACAGCGACTACTACTACTACTCACAGCTACTACTACTACTACTACTATTCACCTACTACTACTACTATTACAACTACTACTATTACAACTACTACTACTACTTTTGCAATTACTACTATTACTACTACTACTACAGTCCACTACTACTACCACTACTACTATTACGACGACGACTACTACTACTACTACTAACACTAATGATACTACTACTACTACTACTAATAACTATTACTACTACTACTACAACTACTACTACTACTACTTGAATTATACTACTACCACTACTACTACAAAAAACGATTAAAAACGTACTTAAGTGTTTAGACAACAGTTTAAAGTGGTTCTAATGTTCCTATATGTGTATATATCTCTATCTATATGAGTGATGGAGTAGCGTAGGGCTTGATATAAACATATAATACACATCTAACACTACATGAACTTAACAATGGTCCACCATCAAAGTGTGTCCGTTGGAACAGGCTCCCTGGTACTAACTCTTTGAAGCCCTTGGTCAACACTCACTACTCACCTTAGAACGCTGTCCACCGCTTAGTTGGACAAAGGCTGGTGTCCTTTCAACTGTTCTCTCCTCGTCGCGTCTCAAAGAGGAACTGTTATCTCCGCGTTGCGTCTTGCCTTTTATGCTCCGCTAAGCTTTGTGACGTCATGGGGGGCGGGGCCACGCGATGACGTCACGTCAGGGCAAACGTAGATGTGTATTATATGTTTATATCTACGCTACTCCATCACTCATATAGATAGAGATATATACACATATAGCAACATTACAACCACTTTAAACTGTTGTCTAAACACTTTAATACGTTTTTAAGAGATCGTTTTTTTGTAGTAGTAGAATAGTAGGTAGTAGGTAGTAGTATAATATAGATGGGGATATATACACATATAGGAACATTACAACCACTTTAAACTGTTGTATAAACACTTTAATACGTTGTAATAGTAGTAGTAGTAGTGGAATAGTAGTAGTAATAGTAGTAGTTGTAAAAGTTGAAGAAGTAGTAGTAGTTTTAATAGTAGTAGTAGTAGTGCAATAATAGTAGTAGTAGAATAAGTATTTGTAGTAGTAGTTGAGTAGTAGTATCAGTAGTGTTAGTAGTAGTAATAGTAGTAGTTGTAATAGTAGTAGTAGTAGTAGTAGTAGTAGTAGTAGTAGTAGTGGAATAGTAGTAGTAGTAGTAGTAGTAGTAGTGGAAAAGTAGTCGTAGTAATTGTAGTAGTGCTGTGAGTAGGAGTAGTAGAATTAATATTAGTAGTGTTAGTAGTAGTAGTAGTAGTATAAGTAGTGGATGGTAGTAGTGGTAGTAGTATTGTAATTATTAGTAGTAGTTGTAGTAGTAGTCATTAGAAGATGTAGTAGTAGTTGTATTAGTATTAGTAGTGGTAGTAAAAGTAGTAGTAATATTAGTAGTAGTAGTAGTAGTTGTAATAGTAGTAGTTGTAGTATTCGAATAGTATTAGTAGTAGTACCTGTGAGTTGTAGTAGTAGTAGTATTAGTAGTGTTAGTAGTAGTAGTAGTAGTAGTAGTAGTATAAGTAGTGGATGGTAGTAGTAGTAGTATTATAAGTAGTAGTAGTTGTAGTAGTAGTAGTCATTAGAAGATGTAGTAGTAGTAGTAGTAGTTGTATTAGTATTAGTAGTGGTAGTAAAAGTAGTAGTAATAGTAGTAGTAGTATTATAAGTAGTAGAAGGCCTCATCAAAGAGCTGGAGCAGGAAGTTAAAGATCTGACCAATAGGAGCTCAGAGGTGAAGCAGCTCTCACACACTGAAGACCACCTCCACTTCCTCC
Source organism: Muraenolepis orangiensis (assembly GCA_027704905.1). Classification (NCBI taxonomy): domain Eukaryota; kingdom Metazoa; phylum Chordata; class Actinopteri; order Gadiformes; family Muraenolepididae; genus Muraenolepis; species Muraenolepis orangiensis. Next base: position 4,714 of record JANIIK010001566.1, on the reverse strand, counting down.
AGAGCTTCAGATCCCTGAAGAATCCTCCAAACACCAGGGACTGGACCAGGGTGGAGGTCCCTCCTCCTCCGTCATACGTATGGACCTTGAGGAGATCCCTGGATCAGCTGAAGGAGACACTGGACATGGAGATGAAGAAGCTGCCTGACCTGAAACCAGCTGTAAAGACGTTCAAGGAGATGAAGAAGCTGCCTGACCTGAGGTCGACTCTAAAGAAGTGTAAGTGTCTGTTTAGTTGGAGTCATCACAACAACACACTAACTCCTCAGATTGAAAGTCCATCCACACAGCAGGAGGTGACGTCCTACTGGGAATGAACATGATGGTGGACATCATGTATCTTATCAATATATGAATATATTGATGAGATGCATGATGGTGGACATCATGTATCTCATCAATATATTAATATATTGATGAGATACATGATGGTTGGTATCTTTTACATAATGCATAACCATCACAATGAATCCTTCTTCTGTAAAATACAACACATATTATTACTGTAACAATATTATTTATTAATGATGAGTATTATGAGTGTTATTATTATTAGACAATCATAATCAGGATGCTGTTAATAATACTTGTATGTGTATTTTATATTCAGAACATGATGTCAAATATATCTTATAATATATGTGAATAAATATATTTGATATAATAATATATATCACTATATAATAATTATATTAATAAATAAAACATATAAATATTAATATATTATAATGAATCTATAACATTATAATCATATATATAATATATATTTTCATCATACTAGGAAACTAGGCAACCTCTCCTATCAAAGTCACAATTGTAGTTATCCAAGGTTAATGTTGGCAACTGCTAGCGTGATGTCCTATCTATAAATCAAGAGAGTACTTTCCAATCAAGTACTTTTTCTTCCTCAGTGGTTATTCACGGCTCCACCCATTTCTAAAGGGTTTATTGAACTGACTCCAAACGGCTCATATCTTGATGACCTCATCAGGAGTATTTCTGTGTAGACTCATCATGTCTTTGGTTCTCTCTCCCATCAGATGAGTGTGAACTCACACTGGACCCAAACACAGCCCACAGAGGACTCTCTCTGTCTGAGGACAACAGGGAGGTGACGAAGGTTAGAGAGGAGGAGTCGTATCCTGATCACCTGGAGAGATTTGACTACAATCAACAGGTTTTTGTGTAGAGAGGGTCTGACTGACCGCTGTTACTGGGAGGTGGAGAGGAAAAGAGGAGGTGTTTATATAGGAGTGACATACAGAGGAATCACTAGGAGAGGAGGTGTTGACAGCTTGCTTGGAGGGAACAACAAGTCCTGGAGTCTTTATTGTCATGATGGTGGTTACTCTGTCTGGTACAACGGTAGAGGAACAGTCATACGTCTCCCCCCCTCTAACAGAGTAGGAGTGTATGTGGACCGACCTGCTGGCTCTCTCTCTCGACCTGCTGGCTCTCTCTCCTTCTACAGAGTTCTACAGAGTGTCAGCAGCTTCAAGTTCCTCGGCGTGCACATCTCCGAGGACCTCACATGGTCCACGCACACCACACACGTGGTGAAAAGGGCCCAACAACGCCTGTATTTTCTCAGGCGTCTGAAGAAATTCAGCATGGGCCCCCGCATCCTGAGAACATTCTACAACGGCACCATCGAGAGTGTTCTGACAGGGTGTATCACCGCCTGGTACGGGAACTGCACGGCACTCGAGCGCAGAGCGCTTCAAAGGGTGGTGCGGACGGCCCAGTATATCGTTGGAGGTGAGCTCCCCTCCCTCCTGGACATTTACAACCAGCGGTGCGTGGCCAAGGCCAAAAGAATTATAAAAGACATTGCCCACCCCAGCCACGAACTTTACTCACTATTACCGTCAGGCAGGCGATACCGCAGTATCAAGTGTCGTACAAATAGGCTTAGAGATAGCTTCCACAGTCAGGCCATCAGGCTGCTGAACAAGGGCGTATAACATATAACAATGTATATTTTATTACATTGATTTATATATATATATTGCTCTTTTCTGTGCTGATTTTTGCATTTTATAAATTGCATTTTTTATTTTTATTTTATATTCTTTATTCTATTTTTTATCTATTTTTATTTTATCTTATTTTATAACTGCTGTCTGTCGTCGGGTATTGCACACAAGAATTTCACATCACTGCTTTATACTAAACTGTAAACTGTGAAGTGACAATAAACTTGACTTGACTTGACTTGACTTGACAGATGGAGGAGGGTCCTCAGACACACTGACACTCATCCACACCTTCCAGTCCACATTCACCCAGGAGGACCTCCTCCCTGCGTTTGGGTTATGGGGTTATGGTTCCTCAGTGTCTCTGTGTCGCTTGTAGCAACACACACATAGACACACACATATATAGAGAAGTACACACACACACACACATATAAATTCATACACAGATGTATGCAAAAATACACACACACACACACACATAGAAACACACACACACAGAACCACACACATACACATGCACACACGCGCGCACACAAATTCACACACACACACATATACAAATACACACACGCATATATAAAATTACACACATATACACTCACACAAACACACACACACATAGAAATACACACACACACACACATATAGAACGACCCTCTATGATATTCTGTGTATTTTTCATTCTAAAAGGCTCTGATATGAGTTTCTAACACGGATCCTGATTGATATTCTGTTCATCCATAATATTGGGATCAATGTTTGTGAATATTGATTTCCTTGTGCTGTGAGCTGAAAAAGTGATTATTGATTTCCTTGTAATGGGAGCTGATAAAGTGACCTCTTACCCCTACCTGCTCCTTAATGACCCCTAACCCCTACCTGCTCCTTAATGACCTCTGACCCCCACCTGCTCCTTAATGACCTCTAACCCCTACCTACTCGTTAATGACCCCTAACCCCTACCTGCTCCTTAATGACCTCTGACCCCTACCTGCTCCTTAATGACCTCTAACCCCTACCTGCTCCTTAATGACCTCTGACCCCTACCTGCTCCTTAATGACCCCTAACCCCTACCTGCTCCTTAATGACCCCTAACCCCTACCTGCTCCTTAATGACCCCTAACCCCTACCTGCTCCTTAATGACCTCTGACCCCTACCTGCTCCTTAATGACCCCTAACCCCTACCTGCTCCTTAATGACCTCTGACCCCTACCTGCTCCTTAATGACCGCTAACCCCTACCTGGTCCTTAATGACCTCTAACCCCTACCTGCTCCTTAATGACCCCTAACCCTTACCTGCTCCTTAACAAACTCTGACCCCTACCTGCTCCTTAATGACCCCTAACCCCTACCTGCTCCTTAATGACCCCTAACCCGTACCTTCTCCTTAATAACCTCTGACCCCTACCTGCTCCTTAATGACCTCTAACCCCTACCTGCTCCTTAATGAACCCTAACCCCTACCTGCTCCTCAATGACCTCTGACCCCTACCTGCTCCTTAATGACCCCTAACCCGTACCTGCTCCTCAATGACCTCTGACCCCTACCTGCTCCTTAATGACCTCTGACCCCTACCTGCTCCTTAATGACCCCTAACCCCTACCTGCTCCTTAATGACCTCTGACCCCTACCTGCTCCTTAATGACCTCTGACCCCTACATGCTCCTTAATGACCTCGAACCCCTACCTGCTCCTTATCGACCTCTGACCCCTACCTGCTCCTTAATGACCCCTTACCCCTACCTGCTCCTTAATGACTGCTGACCCCTACATTCCCCTAATGACCTCTGACCCCTACCTGCTCCTTAATGACCTCTGACCCCTACCTGCTCCTTAATGACCCCTAACCCCTACCTGCTCCTTAATGACCTCTGACCCCTACCTGCTCCTCAATGACCCCTAACACCTACCTGCTCCTTAATGACCTCTGACCCCTACCTGCTCCTTCATTCAAGGTTCAAGATTCAAGATTGTGATTTGCCATATGCAACAAGTAGAATGGAACGCTTACTCCCCGTTCCCTCCTGCAGTTTGAGTTTATACTACAATTTAACACAATATACTATACTATGTACTATACTTACACTGTACTGTAACAAGACTGTACACAATTAAAATAATAATAAAAATTACTATAAAGTGACTGATGGAGTGTGTGTTGAATTGTGCAAAAAAGCATTTAAAAAGCATTTTAAAGTGCCAGTACTGCAGCAGCATCATGAATTCAGTGCAGAACAGTGCAGTAACTGTAATGAGTCCAGCAAAGTATGACAGTGTAATGTTAATGACAATGTTATGATAGTGGCAGCACTCCTAGCAGTTCAGTAGGTCACTGCCTGTGGATCAAACTATCCTTGAACCTGGTAGTCGTTGTACGGATGCTGCAGAACCGACGACCGGACGGTAGGGGGGAGAAGAGATGGAGCCCAGGGTGGTTGGGAACCTCACAGGCATAACAGGTATAACAGGCAACTGTAAACACATTCAACCGCCCTCTTTAAGATGAATCCAGTGACAAACTGAATATGCTCTGTGGGGTTAAGTTAACGTTACATTTGGTTATGGATGAGAGAAGTGGGAAAAGCTGTGACTCCTGTAAACGCTTAACGTTAGTAGTGTCCAACTCAACAGCGTACTGACCAGCAGTAGTGTCCTTTATCCTGACTCTGGTGAAGACTAATCTAAAGTCAATGATTAGAACCACTTATTGTTAGACAAGTAAAAACTAAAT